>VUQS01015793.1:3787-18254 GCA_015108495.1 Heterochromis multidens | reverse complement strand
TTTTTTAGTGGGGTTTTTTTTTTTTTTTTTTTTTTTTTGCCATTCAGGGGTGTTTTCAGTTTTGCATTGTTTTTGTTTTGTCTTGTTTTGTTAATGGGGTGGCACAGGAAAGGAAAGAACCAGAAAATCTGTTGCAACGTCATCTATAGTTCAAATTAGGAAGGCCTCCTGCCTTCATAAACATGCATTAATAAATATTATTATTAGAAATATTATTAGATATATTATTCAAATATGACAAATAAACACCCGAAAAACTAACAAATTACGACTGAAAAGCGTAGCGCTTAGTGCTGTGCATTATGAATAATGCACCTTGTTCTACAATTCATGACAACCAATTCAATAAAAGCTAAAATTACAACCAAACATCCAACCAACCAACCATCCAACCAACCAACCATCCAACCAACCAACCAACCAACCAACCATCCAACCAACCATCCATCCAACCAACCAACCAACCAACCATCCATCCAACCAATCAACCAGCCAGCCATCCATCCATCCAATCAACCAACCAACCAACCATCCATCCATCCATCCATCCATCCAATCAACCAACCAACCAACCAACCATCCATCCATCCAACCAACCAACCAACCAACCAACCATCCATCTAATCAACCAACCATCCATCCAACCAACCAATCAACCAACCACTTATAGACCCATCAAACCAACCAACCAGCATGTCCTGGGTCTACCCTGGGGCCTCCTCCCAGTAGGACATGCCCAAAACACCTCACCCAGGAGGCGCCCACCTCAACTGGCTCCTTTCAATGTGGAGGAGTAGTGGCTCTAGTCTGAGCCCCTCCCGAATGACTGAATTCCTCACCCTACCTCTAAGGGCATTTTCACACCTATAGTTCGTTTACTCTGGTCGGAATCAGTTGATGAGTTTGTACACTTGTAGCTTTTCCCCATGGTTTGGTTTCTTTTCACACACAGAAAAATCCAAGCGAACTCCAAATGAACCAAAATGCGTCACTATAAACTACGAGAGAACTTCAGTCCGCTTTTTGGCCAAATGTGTCTGGGGCGGGAGCAACAAAAGTACATACAGGAAGAAGGTTCTGTGTTCTGGACTAGTGGAGAACATAGAGAATTTACGTTAATTTCACGGCTAGTTGCTAACCTGTACAGATCTATGCACATCTATAGTACTTTGCCGCATAACAGAATACAAATCATACGTGGCTACGGGAAGGTTTTTAGCTCAAACTTGTACCGTACACCTGGCAGTTGATTCGGATCACGTTCACACCATAAACGAACTGCTCCAGAGTTCATTTAGAACCACACCGAGACCACCTCCTGCAAAGGGTCCCGGTGCAGTTGTTTTGGTCCGCACCTGAGTGCGATTACTGTGTTCACACCTGCACAAACAAACCGCACCAAGGGGGAAAACGAACCAGAGCTCAATTTAAACAGACTAACACGGCAGGTGTGAAAACACTCTAAAGCTTCTTTTCCACTAGTACCTACTCGGATCGGCACAGCGTGACTAGCCTCGACTCAGTTTCAGTGGTTTTCCATTACAATTTAGTACCACATCAGCGTAGGTGGAGTTGTTATAGCAACGAAGTCGCGTGACTTCATTTATATGCGACACAAACACACAACAATGGAGTACATCGAGCCGATTGCGGCTCGGTCGATGGTTTTTTGTCAGACGGCTGACGTCAGAAGGCTGTGGGCGGTGAGATGAAATACGGTGTTGCTTGTGTGTAGCCATTTCCCTCGTTGCCGGGTTTCAAAAGTGGCTGGTTTGAATTGTGAAGGGGTCACTATAATGACTCATCCAGTGACGTCCCTCCTTGGCCAATCAGTGACATACAGTCTGTTGTCGTCACATTTTGGGAACGCCTCGGATCGCTTGGAACCCCAGCCAAGCAGGTATTAAAAAAGTACCTGGTACCAGGTACTACCACCTAATGGAAAACTCCTCAAACCGTGCTGAGCCGAGCCGAGCCGAGCTGAGTAGGTACTAGTGGAAAAGGGCTATAACAGAGAGGCCAGCGACCCCTCAGAGAAAGCTCATTTCCACCGCTTGTATCCACAATCTTATTCTTTCACCTTCAAAATAACTAACAACAATAAGCTTAACAAATATTTCAGGCCTAGATTAACAGATTTATGGCATTTTTCTACAACAATCTCACGGCTCCAGCTCCATCTGGTGGCAGATGGCTGCATAACATTTAGGACACAACAATTTACCGGCATTGGGCATCAATTAAAATGTTAACAATTAGATTAAACAACTAGTATGTCTGGTACAGACTACTGACAATAGCAACAATTAGTTGTCTAGTCAACTAGTTGCGCACATCCCTATTATTCAGTCTGCAACACAAACAAGCTCTGACTGCAGTCAGATCTTGGCTTGCATTGATGGCTTTAAGCCAGACTCATTCCTGGTGCGGTAGGTGTTGGACTCTGCCAGGGCTGCCCTCTGTCACCAATTCTACTAATTTTAGGTGCAGCCAAGGAATGGAGGGTATCAGGTTTGGTTGTCTCATTTCTGCTTTTTGCATATCTGCTGAGGCATAATCTGGACCACATCATACTGGGTCGACCCGGACCAGAAAAGGGTGGAGCGCCTACTCCGGGTTGGGAATGAGTTGCTTCCCCAAGAGGACAAGTATCTCTGGGTTGTGTTCACAGGTGAGGGAAGAAGGGAGCAGAAGATTGAGAGATGGATTGGTGTAGAATCGGCAGTAATGCAAACTGTTAAACTAAAGCCATCCTGGTCTTTCATGGTGACGAGGGAGCCGAGTATGAAAGCGAAGCTGTCAATTTGTCAACATTCCTTACCCTTATCTATGGCCACAAGCTTTGGGTAGAAATCTAAAGAATGAGGTCATGGATACAAGCAGCAGAAATTAGCTTTCTCCACAGGGTGTCTGGGCTCTTCCTTGGAGATAGGGTGAGGAGCTCATGCAATCGGGAGGGGCTCAAAGTACAGTCACTACTCCACATCAAAAGGAGCCAGCTGTGGTGATTCAGGCATCTGATTAGAATGCCTCCGGCACACCTCCTAGGTGAGGTTTTTTGAAGGCATGTCTAACTAGGATAACGCTTCAGGGCAGACCCAAGAAACACTGGAGAGATTATGTCTCTCGGCTGGCTTGGGAAAGCCTCAGTGCCCCACAGAAAAGCTGGACGAGGTAGCTGTCTGGCATGTGGATTCTGCATGGAGTCCCATTATAAGACAAACACAAGCTGCCTTTACACATATCTTTCACACAAAGCTGTACGTTGAAAAAACAAACAAACAAACATGAAACAACCTGTGACTTTGAGGAATTTTTCCATCTACTGAGCAGGTAACATTCCTGTTGGCACATTCCTAACATACAGGGCTGCAAGTAAACTAGAAGGCTGGCATCAATCACGCAGCTACAATGAGTACATATGCTCCTGCTTCCAATGTTTATGGGGAAATACTAGAGCAATCACTCTGCCTCGTGTCTCCTGCTGGGCTGCCACAAGATTAACAATCAATCACAGTCACTAGTCAATCTCCCCCTGTTGTGTCCCTTTGTGATCAATCATACTGTAGTTTAACCCCAAGCCAGCATGTCAGTTGCTCACGCTTACTACAGTATGTCGTGAACATATGTATTCGTGTGTCCGGACATGAAATGTGATGACTGAGATTGCAAAATTGGAATTACAACCTCTACTTTTTTGTTTTTTTCATTTTGCCAACTGCAGAAAAGTACAGCATGACTCACCATATCTAAGTGCGTAACAAGGGGGAAACATATGATAAACACACATCTAACTGTGACTAATGAATGTAATGCCCCACTAGTCCAGAGATCTTATCTCGCTTTTGTAATCAAACTGACTTTTTAGGATAGGTGGAACTGGTATACATTATAGGTGTGTGTGTGTGTGTGTGTGTGTGTGTGTGTGTGTGTGTGTGTGAGAGTGTGTGTGTGTGTGAGTGAGTGAGTGAGTGAGTGAGTGAGAGGGAGAGAGAGAGAGAGAGAGAGGGCACCTAAAGTCATCCTAAGACCATTTGTCATTGCAAATCTAGGGTGATAAACAATGAGTCAATAAAGCAGTGTAGTACAGGAAGCAACAAGCAGCAGTCTATAATTACCAGCACAGCACTCTTTACACAGGCCCGAAGCAGAGGGTGCTTTAGACATACTCACTGTGAAGCAATATACACAGCCAACAATGTTCTTATGTAAATGCATCTTATTCTGCAGCTAACTTTACTGTGAGTATTTTGATGGTTTAAACTTCACAAAGCCGGATATATAAGGGGCTGTAATTTTTCCTCACAGGCTTGTTAAGAATAAACAGAGGAAGCAGCGTAGTCAGAGAAAGTCGTGACAGCCAGTGACTGAGAACATAAATAAACCTCTAAACTGTCATTACCCTAGCACTGAAGGAAAAAGCCTTCAAAGCAGCAAAAACAGACTGGCAAATTATTTCTGGTGGTGAAGCACGGAAACCCAAAGAACAAAATCAATGCAGCACCAGAGCTATCAGCACATTGCCCCTATATGTGAACAACAGCACATAGTATGCAGCCAGTTGTTTTGGCTACAGTCAAAACAGGGAGGGTGGGCAGGGTGATTGTGGTCCAGTGAATGGATCATTGCAGCACACGGAAAAAGTGACCAGCAGGAAATGAGAGGGAAGCCGAGCGGTCTGTGATCCAAAGAACTGCCTCGGTTTCTAAGAATGAAGTTCTTCAACACAGTAACACAGTATAGCCCACACATAATTCTTGGTACCACTAACCATACTAAATATGTTACTGACACTGAATATGAAATTATAAATGTTGACACTAACCAGCACTTACAAAATGCCCTTTTATCTACTCACAATTACAGTCTGTGTAAAGGAAAATCAAAGATTTTTTTTTCTTACCATATTATACATTGTGGAAAATGATTGCATCAGGAAGGGCATCTAGTGGAAAATCTGTGCCAAATCAAAACATGCGGATCAGCTGTGGCAGCCCATGGGAATAAATGGGCAACCTAGAGTACCTTCAGGAATGATGAACTAAAGAAGTCACAGTTTTTGTATTTTTCCAAAGCCTCTGCAGTGACCATTTTCCAACTGGACGTTTTACTACATTTCTCTGAGAATAATCAAGTTTTCTTGTAAATGTATGATTTAAAAGGTTTTTCTGTGAATATCAGAATAGTCCACCAACTCTGTTAGAGACTAGTCTCCACTCGTTACCGCCACCACAAAGGTTCTGTTTTTGGCAGCGTTTGCGTGCGTGTCATTCTATCTGTAAACACGATAGCTCAAAAAGTTTGGAATGAATTCTGATAAAACTTTGTAGGGGTGTAGAGTGAGGTCATGTTAACAATCCATTAAAATTTAAAAAAATTTTAAAAAAAAGGTCTTCAAAGTCAATCTAATTGGTCAAAAATTGACAAAAAGCCTCATAACTTTATTGTGTATTGTCAACATAAAGTACCATATAAAGATTTTAAATATTATGCCACATTTGACCTCTGACCTCACTTTTACATTTCACATCTGCCTTTCTTTCAAGTTGAGCCCAAAATGCGTTACAGTATGTCGTTATTGTGAAGAGAAAGAATGAGCTGCCTATTAGTTAGAAACATACTGTAGTATAATATTATATAATAAGTTATTCACGTCCAGCTATTCACAAGTAAATATCTATTATCCATTACCTACTCCTACATAATGTTTGTGTAATCAAAGTAAACATCTGTCATGCTATTCTTATCTGATTTTTACTGCACTACAAACTTCTTAAAGTACGTTTAAAAAGAACAAAGAAAACAAAATGAATATATACAAAATAAAAAATAATTATTGTTCCCTTAAAAGTAAAAACTGCCCAGAGAGTGAGCTGCAACGGTGGAGGGTTTGCGCTTTCAGAGTGCTTCTTATTAAGAAATACTTCATCTTCATTCTTTATCTAGATAAATGGTTTTCTTTTGCAACCACAGGAAGGACTGGAGCACTTGTCAGAAATGCGATTAATCGTGACAATCGAGCAGCAGCAGAAATATTATTCAGTAGAAAAGTGACAGGCCAGAAACTGAATGAAATGAGCAATGCTAACATTTATTAAAATGCTGTACATTACTTTTACAGTTTATTTCACCAGAAATGATTAACAATGTAAAATTACACTACATACATTTATTGAGTTTAATATGCTCTTATGCACTTTTTTAATGCCTTCTGAACACGAGGTTCCACCCAGCAAACATACAATGAAGGCAAACGTCTTACATTTCCAACTTATCAGCAGACTGAGAGCCAGAGGCAGATTAAAGTGGGTTAATAAAAATAGGCATGTGCCTCACTCAGACAGAGATCAATAGAGACTGACAGCTGGACAGGCTTCTATTGATCCAACATAGTCAGGCATGAACTATAAATATGACAACCAGGGAAGACACTGATATGATGTTTGATGCACGTGGCAAAGATCTGTGTGCCCACACTGACCCACTATCAAGTCCTAGATTTTTCTATTCATCTGTCTTCAGTGACCAAAGTGTTTGTGTTTGAGAAGTAGGAGCAGGAGCTCTGGCAATGAAAGGCAATCAGAGATTTCTTGCAGCTTTGAGAGCACACAAGGTCCACCAGTCAGGAAGGAAAGGGTCTGTGCATGTTGACATAGATGCTGTAGGAGAATACACACACACACACACACACACACACACACACACACACAGCAGGGGGGGTTGTGTAACAGCGGCAGGCTTTAAAGTCCGCGTGCAGCCAGGTGGGAAATTCCCTGGTGGCAGTCCCAGCATTCCAAAGGCGCCAAGTTATTGCTGCTCGGCGCATCCGAGTGTCAGTCAGGTGGTGCGTTAGTGTCGGCCTTCTTGCGTGTGTCTGTGCATTTTCTGCGTGACAGACAAGAAATGAGGAGCTCCGAAATAAATGAGTGCTGTCTCAATTCCATGACCTTCCCTTTGAGTTTCTCACAGCCCAAAGTAGGACAAAGGTGTCTGTGTGTGTGTGTGCGCGTGTGTGTGACCAAAAACACAATTAAAAAGAGGGTTAGACTGTGTGTTTGATCCCTACATGGGTTCTGAGACAGGCTCCAGGCAGTCATGTCACCACTGTGGTGCGTGTCATTTCACAGCAGATTACAGTCATACTGAAAGAGATCACAGGCTGTTTGTACTGTACAGCAGCTCTTCCCAGAGGGACACAACAAAATATCTAAACATTAGTTACTCTGTCACACTAACAGGCTTCTGTACAATAACAAGCACAACTGTCCTCCCTTCTCAGGATCGTGCTAATGCCACCCTCTGGACCTGCTGCAGCCCTGATAAAGTCCTCTGATCTGATGCAGAGTGTGAAGATTTTCAGAGCTTTCACAACAAACTTTTGAGGTTTTGGGTGTGTGAGATAACAAGTGAGTGTACAGTATGCGCTTATGTCTGCCAGTGTGTGTTTGCATCAGGCACTGGATAGCATTGTGGAGGTGAAGATCTGCTGCAGTATTTGGGGGATCTGCTTTGTGTCCATGGCGACAAAGGATCTCCCTGCTGGAAGGGTCTTTTGGAGTCTGAAACAAAAAAAAAATGAAGAAGAAAACGAAGATCGGGGTCAAACAAAGGAACTGAACTTTAGCATTCGAATTGTTTCCCAAAATGAAAAGAGACTACTTGTGTTTGCTGTGTGAGTTGGCACTAGATATGCCATTGAAAGAGTACAGTGTGTGAGTGTGTGTGAATGAAAGAGATGCCATTTACATGGTGCAGCTCAGCAACAAGACAACACAGCCACCTCCAATGCCTTTGAATCATTTGTATAAACCCATTTACTCTAATGAGTCTCTTTCTTTGTTCTTTCATTCGACCATGTCCTTATGCATTTCTCCTCTAAGTGAGGGCACACACAAACATGGGCAGTCAACAGGGATATAAAATTAGTATTCCCAAATTGTCGCAGAGGAAGGAAGATTATGTAACTCTAAGGGTATCCATAACTAATTGCATGCTTCCAGGGCATGACAAGATATTATTCTTGTTCCTATCTTCAAATTCTGTCAGGGACCATCAACTTGCCCTTAACCTCTGGAGTTAAAGAGTAACTGACTTCTTGTCTCTCTCTATCTTTGCTTTTTCCTTTTTGTCTTGTCTGTTCCTGCTCTTCATGAGCAAAGTGTAAAACAGGTTATTGTCATTCTGAAGCCCCTTCAGCTAAAGACAAGCATTTTAACCATTAAGCCAAGCAGCTCTTCAAAGGCTTTAAAGCTTCAAGGCCTGCGTGCCTTAGAAGACAGGATGTATGTCTGGTGAGGAGCTACAGTAGAAGCCTGGAGAGGAATGACAATAAGGAGGAGGAGTGGACTTAAGAGTACACTTGCCAATCTTTTGTGCTGCCTGGAAATCTCAAAACTTAATCTGAGACAGGACAACAAAGGTGAACAGCAGGTAGGAACACAAGTAGGCCTCAGCTAGACTAAACTGGATGGTCATTAACTTTGAAGTCTAGTTATTCTTTATTGGTTTTGGATGACTGGTTACAGTCGGGGTTAGCTTTCAGTAGAGTATGTTTTGCAGGACCCTTGAAATTGATTCAATGACTACTTTATTACATGGGATGTTGATGTTTCAATATTGTCTAAGAGGTGCTACTTTAAAATTCTGGGACTAACTAACTGGGAAGATCTAAAACCTTACCTAAATAAAATCTGGCTGATCTCTTCTTCAGGGTTATCGCCTCATGCGCTTCTGGATTGCTTTCAGTGCTATTGCTATCCATGGCACTAAGAGCAGTGGAGGTCCTGTGCTGTCCCCTTGCACTTGTGTCTCTGCTATGCTAGCTAGATCTCCTCTGGTCTGTCAAAACAGTGACCCTGCAACTTGGTTTTCATTTTGAGGAAGTGGAAAAATTCTCAGTAAAGAGAATCTTGCAAGAAAACATCTGCATATCACACAACAGCACAATAGCATGTACTACAGTTCCCAGTATTGAACTTCAACATTATCAGTGATGGTTCCTGATTTAAAAGCAGGTCAGATGGACCCAGAAGTTGCAAGTTTGAGGTCCATTTTGAAACTGCAGCCATACAGGTGCAAATGCACAGAACAAGACTTGATACAGCAATCAGAAAAACAAAAGCAGTGTTGGAAGAAACGCAGAGGTGCATGAGAAGATGACTTTGAAGGGGAGATTGACCAAACGTATGGAGCCCCAGAATTTCATAATTGTGTCTCATGTTAAGTTCTTTGCACCTTCATGGTCCTTCATCTACTCCTCTATCCTCTCTTTTGCTCTTCAAATTTCCTTCTTCCTTTAGTATTAACTGCACCCAAGTCACTGTCATCTCCATATCCTTACCTTTCAGCCTGATCGCCAAGGGAGCCAATGAAAATGGCAAAGGCGTTGACCTGTGGGTCAGAGGTCAAGACTTGGGCAAAGCGCTCAGGCCGAATTCCATAGCGCTCCAGATTAGCGTCGCTCAGCACCACCACAAAGTGCTCATCCGCCTCTTCCCTTGCCAGCTCCTTGATGCTGGCCTCCGTGCCCTCTAGAGTGTAGTCACCACTCATACAGAACTGCGCGTGGGCATGCATGATCTACAAGGCAAGGAAGAAGAGGCTTATTAGTAAATAGCACGCCACAGATTTTTATTCATCTTCATACTTGCAGCCCCAACTGACACTGACTCCAATAACATTATTTGGGGATATCTGTCAGTTTTTGCAACCAGTTTGGCTTAATGTACAGCTCCATGTGAACACAGACTGTCTGTGACTCTGTACCTTGAGGACTTTAAGTCTCTGTTTGTTATTCTTGGGAACTTTGTCTGCCGTGACCAGCTCGATGTCGTAGCCGTCGCCTGAGTGGCCCACTATGTCATACTGTGTAAAGAAAAAAAGTTTAAGTTACAAAAAAGTAATAAACAAGGTAAAGGGTGCAATTTAAGTAAGGACTGTAATGATTTGACCAGTTACTTAACTCTGACTTTTATGTTACCATAAAATGCAACAACCTCATTCAGTAGCTTGTATACACACAGGTGAGACGGTGCAGAAACGTCACATCGTTAATGCGCCCATTGCAGCATGTTAAACCTGTCAGAGATACACATGCCCCCCATAGACCATCCATCATAACTGACTTACATAAGGCAGCTCAAAGTCAGCCTGACACTGTGAGTCCCCAGGCAGCTATTTCAAGACCCAGGTATTGTGTATATGAGCCACTTCTAATAAGGGCAGTTATGACTGTGGTGGTCAAAGGTATGCGACTGTGTGTCTCATCCATCAATATCACTGTTGCTGGGTAAGAGCTTTTGGTACTGTCAATTTTATATTGTTTTTAAGTTGTTTTTTTTATACTGCATGACTCAGATATCAAGAAAGTCTTACATATAACTCCAAATGTCACCAGATTTAATGTCACCAACATTAGGCCATGCCAATCCACAGTTTGCTTCTTCACTTCAGGCATGTGAATGGGTGCCTAAAGAGTGTACTAAAAAAGGACATGAAACTATTAAGTGACATGTTCTTAAGGCTAATGCTGCATCATGCTCCAACATGCCCCCTTTATTTCCGTTCCCTGTTTCAACAGAAGTTTGACTATTGATGGTGGATGACTGTAAGACACACACATAACGTAAAACTGCAGCAGCATGGGTACACAGTGACAGTATATATACTGTATCTTATGTGTTACTAGATGCACTTTTATGTAAGGAGTGTTATGCAAAGAGAGCAGTAAGACTGAAATGAGATGTGTATCACTGAAACGTGTGTATGCGTGTTTGTGTGATATGTGATCAGTATTAGGTTGGCTTGAGTGTCACTACGGGGCCAAGAAGTCTGTCTCCCTCCAAACCTTTTTTTGTATGTACTCCTGTCTTCCTCTCTCTCTGTTTGTATCCTCCATCTATGGACTGATTCAACTTCTCGTGGCTAAGACAGACTCCTGATTTTCCAAGAAATGTGTATTAACCAACTCTACCCAATAAACCCAATAAAGCACTGACAAACCAGAACACAGTGCGGCATAAGAAAGGCTATGATAACTTGCTTTAAAAGGCAAACTACGTGTTTTGATTCATGAGATTACCAGAGTGGAAAGGTTTAAGTTTATTGACCAAGGAATTATGTAAATGAAATCTCAATATGAAATTAACTTTACACCAGAAAGAAAAGCTTGGCTAGTTATTATTATGTAATTTCCCATTTTTTGATTAGTCATAAAAACATACAGGATATATTTAGAAATACTTATTTTTACAACTCAATCACATCAAAAACCTTAAACAAAAAGCAGAAAGGAAAGATCCACTGCAAAAACTGCCAGTTAACCCAAACATATCACAAGCCTACCAAAACTATAAGGCGGCATAGGTGGGTGAATTGACAGACAGAAAGGTCGACTATATCCCAGAGAATGTCAAAATGTGTGTTTGCTTGAAATGCCCACCCCTAATATTAACCACAATAACTTTAAATCAAAATAAAGATTAACATTAATGCAGAAAAGAAATAGTATACTGATCCACTTGAATTCACCACAGCTATGGCTCAGGTTGCAGGCACATTAAAAAGTAAGGCTAAATGCAGTTGTACAAGTTCCAGGTTGGTATAATCATAACAGTAAAAAACTGAGCATGGTATACTGCACACCTTTCACTTTTAGCAGCTGCAAAGAATTTTTAGCCAGTAGGCGGAAGATGATGTCACCAGTATCGGTGCCTAAAGATAATCTGAAAGCTATCAGATGCAGATTGTTTTCTGGCTTTGACATTATGTGTGTTAAATTGTCATGCTAACTCTAGGAGAATTTAGTATAATGTGTGGACAGAGCTTAGACTTTATTGAAAAGCTTGACACAGCCACTGTGATGTCACCACTTGGTTCGTGAAGTCCCGCTGCGAAGCCTCAAGCTAAGCGTTTTCGCCATCGTTATCTTGGTGTTTTGAAACTGGCCGTGACAGTTGAGGGGTATGGGGCTGTTGCATGCTCATAGGCTAGCCACTCATAAGTAAATTGGTTGAGAGTTTTTTGTGAACGTAGTCTTTTGAAACATGACGTCACATAAATTCATCAGCAAAGTGTTTACTGAGGGCATAGAGAAAGGGAGCTGTCATTTTCTCATAGACTGCTATACAACCAGACATCTGTTTGCAACCACAGCAGTCGCCCCCTGCTGGCCAGTGTAAAGAATGCAGGTTTTACAGCACCTCTTCACTGGCTTCACTTTTCTGAGCCAGAAGCTATGTATTTTCATGTTTTATACACAGTCTATGGATCAGAGGCTATACAATTTGCAAATATGCAACTATAAATGTAGCAAAATGTGGTACTAATGCCACTATCACTGTCAAATGCTGCAAGTGTCATTTCTGCAAAGTGCATAACTTGCTGTGTGTGGTATGACACAACACTAACATGTTAGAATTCATGTACTACACAACTAAGTATGTAAGGCATGAAGTGTACGAACAGGAAGTATCTGAAATGAGGCACAGTGATTGGTTATGTGAATTAAAGTGCATATGCTGCAGATGCAGCTGTTATCCATCATCTGACACAGTTAGGAAAAGTCACACAGAATCCTCTGTAACATGATGCCTGATGTGGCGTTCTCACCTTGAACTTGTGCTCATAGCTCTCAAGAGCCTCCATGACCATACACACAGCCTCCATGGAACGCTCCAGCCTGCCATCCACACCGTTGAAGCGGTACATGCTGCCCGACACGTCGGCCAGCACCCGTAACCGCTTGGGCTTCTGCTGAGGACTGCCCGGCTGTAAGCACACACGTGACATAGATACAAAATTCACTAAATAAATACATAAATCAGCAACTACTGATTAAATCAAGGTAAAATACCTACTTTAGATGGTGTTTTGTTGATTTTGGTGTAGCTTTCTTAAAAACAATATTCAACACAAGGCCGGGATTTCAAAACTGGGTGCAATTATTTCAATGTAGACCTTCAGCTCAGACCAAAAATATGCAACACTTGGAGCTAAATACGTTAGAAAAACACAGTATTCATATTATGGCTAGTGTGTGTTTGCATGACTAGTGTGGGAACTACCTCTGTGCTGTGTGTATGTGAGCATAAATGGCAGCACAAGACGTAACCAGAAACTGAGTGAGCTCGAGCAGAAAAGCCAGGGTGTAATAATAATCTCACACACATCACTGGAATGTACCGCCTGACAGATAAAGGTCAAAATTATACGTGTGACTATGGAAGTGTGCGTAGGTTTTTAGAGGTGGGGCAGATTAAAAAAAGAAGGAAGTTTAAGGAAAAAACACACACCTCTGGTTCCAGCTCGCCCCTGCGTTTATATATAGCCTTCTCTCCAGTTAGTCCATCAATGATTTTTGTGTCATCCAGTTCGCCCAGAGCCTGGTTCTTTAACCACTGCCGCTCCTTCCCTTTAGCCTGAAAACACACGTGCACAGAATGAGAATAAATAAACCAAATGTGTCTGGGGATGATTCTGTTTTGATTGAGGTTTTAAAGATGACAGATTGAGAAACAAGGCCATTACAAGAACATTTTATAGTAGCTACAGAGTGATCATACTAAAAGGAGCTCAAAGTCTCACCATTACCAACAAGTAGCACTTTTCCTCCCACCCACACCCACTGAACAAAAGAGGCTAAGCTTTGCTTTGAATCTCTGGCCCCATTTCTTGGGATGTCACTCCATTTTTCAACTGTGGTCAGTTAGAAGGAGGCAGGTGAGAGAAAGCGCAACATCACTCCCTGTCCTGTCCTCATCTTTCCCTCTGAGGTAGGAGATCTCCTTTAGGGAGAAGACATCTAACAAAAGAAAAAACCCAATGTGCCTCTCCCCACTCTCTTTAGGTCACTTACACAGTCAGTAGTGAGTCAGGATATTTGGTTTCATGTCTTGAGATTTTCTTTACATAATGACGTGTGAGCACGCAAAAGAACAAAGATTAGCCAGCACATGACACAGGCCTTATGACTTCACATTATTGATAAACAGTGACAAATGTAACAACAGCTGTCACTTTTCAGTAGATAATCAATTTTCTGCTAGTGAACATGTACACATAACTTATGTAGTACAGCACAAACCCAGCAGTTATTTTGTAGCATTGTCTAATTTCACTTTCATTTAAATTGTCAACAGGACATAAAAACTGCATGTATAGAAACACCATTTCAATCTGATAAAAACTGCTTAAAAGGTTTGCTGTCTTTGTCCCAAAATAACATTTTACAAAGTTTTTTTTTTCTTGCCCTTTTCTTGCCTTGAAGTTGTACTTCATTCACCATCTTTGTGGTTGTGGAATTCTGCCATATATATGCCTCTCTCTTATAATGTCTCTGTTTTTTAAGATCTTACTGGGCCTTTGTGTTTGGGCTTTTATTGCTGTGCAAAAAAGAAAAAAAAAAAAAAAAAAATTTTGTAAAAAAAAAAAAAAAAAAAAAAAAAAGAAAAAAAAAAAAAAAAAAATA
>VUQS01015792.1:2628-19765 GCA_015108495.1 Heterochromis multidens | reverse complement strand
AGATGATACATATCCTTCCTTTTTCCAGTGGTCCCATATCTTGTTCAATCTCTTCTCCAGGATGGATCTGGCTTTCTTATCTGCAGCTCCATCCAGCATTCCGGTCTTTCTCATTGACTCAAATTCGCAATTTAAGGTGGGGTTGCAATATCTGCCATTATACCCTTGGTTAAATTCCTTTTTTTTTTTTTTTTTAAATATTTTTAATTTTTTTTTTTTTTTTTTTTTTTTTTTTTTTTTTTTTTAAAGGACCATGTAAAATTTTAAAACTGCTCCTTAGTGTTGTTAATGTTTTGTAATACTTCCACTAATTTGATCAAATGTGGCTAAATCAGTAGTTTGAAATTGTTCTGTATACAAGGCTCAAAATTCATTCCAAGTCTCTGGATCCTGGATTAGTTTGTGATGTTCTTGTGATTTACCAATTTGACTACCCTGCACACACCAAATGCACAAAATCATCTCATCCTCCCGTGTAATGATATGTATTATATACAGTTCCTAACTGGACTAAAATTTTAACGACTTTGTTTCATCTTCCATCTAAGCTACAAAAGCAAGTCAGTCGTTATGCTCAGTGCTCAATTCTAAATTATGTTTTCCCTTTTTTTTGTGTGTGTTTTAATATGTGATGTTCTAATGGTAGATGTTCATATTTAAACATGGAAAAAGTTTCATATATCTACAAGTAAAATCTGTGAGCCAAAAGTTCTAAATGCTCTGTTTCAGACTTTTTTCTACTCTTGGATCTGGAAGAGTTCAATCAGAGCAGATATCCTTAATATGATCATCTCAGGCATGTAGCACAGCACAACCTCCACCCACCTTCTGTTTGCGAGGGGCAGCCGATCAAAAGAAAAATGTGCTTAAAGGCAGAAGAGCTAAACTGGCTTGTTTCAGACACTAGATGAACTGAAGGGCTTCATTAAGGCCCAGTTTAACATGGGTATTATTTTAAACTGTCAATCATGCAAAGCTACTCAGTCCAAGAATAAAAATATGGGGCTGAAATAAGCATATGTCCCCTTTAAGGCAAGGCCGTCATATATGAAAGAGTGAATTTTTATATGACTAATCTTAAAGTTGTGTGTTTTTGGGGGGCCTGGTCGCTTTGACTGACAGGTGGGTACAAACCAGGTCGCTAATTAGGCATCATTAAACTTTAATTCTTGACTTGTTTGTGATATTTGTTCCTTTTGGAGCATTTTTAATGCAGTTATCTGGCAGATATTGTGATGTTCTGTGCAGTTAATTTTAGGTGTTAATTAGCAGGTGAATCTATGCAATCGACCCATATTGTCCATGGATGTGGCTTACGATGGCCAGAGTAATAAAATTTAAACCAGTAGTCCACAAACCAGTGGGTGCTGTCATGGTGGTTATGTCCATCTTTTATAAACCGTTTGATTTTAGTATCTAGTTAATCAGAAAAATGCTTTAATAATTTAAATCTTTATTATAATAATTTAAAAGCACTTAATGTGGTGTTAGTACATTCCTGTAATTTAAATGATATCAGTTAGACTACTTTTTTTTTTTTTTGATAATCCAGGCAGAGAGATTGAGGATGTAGAAATGTTGCTGAGTTGAGAGTTGGAGGTCCCAGACTGAGGCCGGTAGAGAGAACTACCACTCCTGTTGCGCAGAGAGTTGGAGGAGGTGGAGGAGATTGGTGGCAGCCTCACATTTTCTGCTCTGACCACCTCTCTCGCTGGTTTAGCTGCATCCTTCGGTGCTTCCTCTGCTCTTTCAGGCTGTGTGTTTTGTCTCTTGGAGGCTGTGTGGGGAGTGGGTATGGCAGGAATAACAGGTGAAGGATGTTTTCCAGCGGGAGAAGGGGAGCTGAGTAATGTCTGCTGTGATTTAACCGCTGGATTGATGCTCATCCTGTGTGCCAGTGCTGTGATTGGAAACAAGTGGTTGGAGGTTTTTGCAGAGGATATTAAAGCCAGTGTAAGACGAGGTATTTGTCTCGATTTATTTTTCATCCGACGCCTCTTGTGATGTGATTGGTTGCCTTTTTTCTTTGTTTGTTTCTTCTTGTGGCCTTTAGCTTCACGCGTGGAGACAGCAGTCCTCTTGCTTTGCTTTGGATGCCCTTTTTTCTTACGCCCTTTATGCCCCTTCCTCTTCTTTTCCCCCTTTCTCTCTTTATCATCCTCCTTTTCACCCACCTTTTCCTCCTCCTCTTCACCATCTTTGGAGTCTCCCTTATCTTTCTCCTCTTCATCTTCTGAAGGTGTGAATGGATCTCGTCCATTTGCCAGCTGCCCTCCTGTCTCCCTCTCGAGGCTGGAGCAGGATGAAGGTTTGCTGGTGGCTGATGCTGCTCGATTCTTCTTGCTTTTCCCCTTTTTAGCAGCTTTTGATTGTTCAGGAATCATTCCGCCCAAGAGGCCCTTTGCCGCCGCCCTTGCCAGCACATCTTGGACTGTTTCCACTTTAGTGGGATCCGCCTGAAGAAGCAAGAGCAGTTTAAAGAATTTAATGTGAAGGCACAACGCATTAAAACTACAGGTCTCGGGGGAAACGTAGCACCGAGGAGATCTACACAACAAAAACACAATGGTGTGGAAATGAGCTACAGCCATAAAACGAACCTGCAGAGGAGGGGGAGGAGGATTTCACACAGCAACATGGCAGCAAATAAGGGATAAGCACCACAATACTCACTGTCTACAGCCACTTATGTTTTCCCCTCTATGCCCATGTGAGAAAACAGCTGGTCTGAACTGAATGGCATCATCCCAATGATACCCTGTGAATGAAAAATGCTAATGTAGGTGTTCGCTATGTTTATCCCACTGTGTTCAGCATCTTAGTGTAGCGTGCTGGCATTTTTTTCTGTGTTGACAAGTACTGGACAGCTGAATCTTTGACTAGCTGATAGAAGTAGAACTAAAAGTTATTACAATCCAACGTCATGAAGCACAAATGTCTCTACCAATCTTAACTGAGACGTTCTCTGAAGTTTATCTCAGTTTATCAAATCAGATGCATACAGCATCACCAGATTAATTACATGTCATCCTATGTGGACCATGAAATCATGGTATAGTATAATGACTTGACATATTTTTCAATCTGCACAGAAAATAGTGGATCAATTGAAACCATCCAGCATTAAAGCTCGAAGGCCATTAAGCTATTCAAATAAATAAAAGGAGAGGGAAGGTGACTCCTGTGTTTACATATTCAATATGATTAGAGGGTAGATGCATTTTGTTGACAAGCGGCAAGCCCTGGGGGTGAAAAGTGTCAAAAAGTGCAGTTTCTCACACTGCCACTCCAGACTGGCTTTAAAAGGCACGTTAGTACCACAGACATCAAGTGTAAGTGGGATTTGTCCTTTTTTAGTCACGCCTTTAATTTGTATTAAGGCGTATTAGGGTGGAGGCTGCTACACCTTTGAACTGGAGCTCAGGGCCATCTTTATTGTGTCGGTGTGTTTTGTTATATTATTAAAAGACTGTAACTCTGTGCTCAATTCTTGTTACTCTGCACAAATTAGATGATAGATTAGATCTATATCTGTGCATGCACACTATGGATGAAGTTTGCTAGCGTTAGCTGATAACTTGGCACTCTTTTCTAAACACAGTCATTTCCGCATACAGCCATAAAGCTGAACTCAAGGAGTCAAAACTCATTCACGAAGTCACCGTGGCAGCATTCATCTTTTATGTATAGTTTCTATGCAGCTCCCATTACATTAAAACACACAGTCCTTTGAAAAGAGTTTTTCAAGGGACCGAAAAGAACTGAAATAAAAGTACACCCCATGATTTAGTAACTTCTAAACTTTAGTAACTTTAGTAGAACCACCTTTAGCGGAAATAACTTGAATCGTTTTCTGTGTGACTTTCAGTCTTTCACGTCATTGTGGAGGAACTCTTCTTTTGCAACATTGTTTCAGTTCATTAAGGTTTGCGGGCATTTGTTCATGCGCATCTCTCTTAAGGTCCTATCACAGCATTTTAATCAGGTTGAGGTCTGCACTTTGACTGGGCCATTGCAACACCTTGATTCTTTTCTTTTTCAGTCATTCTGTTGTAGATTTACTGGTGTGCTCGGGATCATTGTTCTGTTTCATTTAAGCTTTAGCTGTCGGACAATGGCCTCACATTTGACTCTAGAATATGTTGGTATACAGAGGAGCTCATGGTGGCTTTTTTTCTGCAAGGTACCCAGGTCCTGTGGCTGCAAAATAAACCCAAATCATCACCCCTCCACCACCATGCTTGACAGTTCGTATGAGGTGTTTGCTTATATGCTGTTTGGTTTTCACCAGTTATCTCCTCTTTGGTCTCGTCTCTCCAAAGGACATTGTCCCAAAAGTTTTGTGGTTTGCTCAGATGCAACTTTGCTTTTAGAGAGAAGAGGTTTTCTCCTGGCGAACCTTCCAAATAAGCCATAGTTGTTCAGTCTTTCTCTAATTGTACTGTCATGAACTTTAACATTTAACATGCTAACTAAGGCCTGTAGAGTCCACTGGGATGTCTACTCCTGGGAAGATTACGGCGTGTTAACAAACACCTGAATGCTCCAAACCAGCAAACTGCCAAAACTTCTGCTTTTATAGAGGAGCTCACACTTGCTGATGTTCAATTAATCGTGTGCATTTTGTTATCAGTACCTGGCTGCTACTTACCCTCTTAATTCCTATGGAAGCTGTAAGGGTGTACTCAGTTTTTCACAGGACTATATAGAGTCCCATGCAAACCTTCTTTTTTCACATGACTGTAGCTTCATTTTTCTCTGTATGTTACAGTCTGAGTATTATATGGATAGAAGTGAAAGGGTGTCTTCATCTGCAGTGCAGAAACAGAAGAAATCCCATTAAAATTCTCCTGAGCCTTCCCTGTCAGTCTGTCTTCTTTCACAGTCTGTCTGAATCATCATTTACGTTCTCTTCTCTTATGAAAGCTGAATGATGTTTTGCCCTGCTTAAAATATTGCAAATGCATTTTCTATTCACTCCTGAGAGTTTAATCTGTCTCTGCATAGTTTTCCATTTTTCTTACTTTGACAGCATTATATACTTTGAGTCATTTATAAGCCTCAGAACTTTAATTTTGCTGCCAATATGGTGGTAAAATGCAGAAGACTACAGTTTACTGGAGAGAGGTATGAATGATTACAGCCTGTCACATGTGTTTAACAGATAAAATATTTCAGATTTCAGGCTGATGCATCATTTTCTAATGAAAATGTCTACTTTTTGTCTCAGTGACAAAATCATTGGTCTACCACTTTGGCCCAGACTGAAATATCTCGCCTTTCAGGTTGATTAATTGTCATGAAAATGTGACCACTATTCATGGCTCCAAAACTTAAAACCTTCCCATAAGCTTCATCGTTATTCAGGTATTAGCTCAAAACAGCACTGATAACCACATAGAGCTTCCAGCCTGGCTCTTAGTCTCATATATATTGTATGTAGTCTTCTTAATTTAACAATTTTTATTTTTTATTCTTTTACTTTAAGTCATTCATAAACCCCACTTTTTTTCTTTTTTTTTCTTTTTTAATTAAACTGCTAAATCTAAAATTTGTGATGAAATAGGGGAGACCACAGAATACTAAAGAGAGGAATAAAGCTTGAAAACCTCCCAGATGTGGAACAGGTACAGTTTGTCCCCTCGTCTATGAAGATGTGTTCTTGTGCCTTCCTTTCTGTGTATCTGGACACTGATGAGGCATCTCAACAGTGTCAGTGTAACAAAATCTGCAGCTGCAGCTTTGTGCTTATTTTAGTCGCTGTAGTGAATGTCAATCCAATTAGATGTGATCATTAGATCTTAAATTACTGCGCTGAGCTGGACAGGACAGCAGCGTCTGCCCCTGTGTGCCTGTTTATGTTGGAAAGACAGAATTTGCATTAGAAATTATTCGCCCCCCTAACCAGCAAAACATTCTGCAGACATAAAACTGCATGAGAACATATAAACTAAAGCCTTTCCTGCATGTCAATCACCTGATCTTTATTATATTTATCTTATTTATGCAACTGGTCAACCAACTGCATTTTAGTAGGCTGTCTTTGTGTCTGTGGGACAAATCCAGGAACAAAGAACAATTTAAGAATGATTCCTGGCAACTTTTATGTGCTCTTTGGTCACAAATGGAGTGCAGAATGTGCTCGAAATCCTTGCTTTTTTATTGTTATTCTTTTAATCTGAACTGATCCTTTAGCAATGTTTCAAATCAGTGCTTGTCTGCTTATACTTGATGCTTTGAAGGAATTAGGTTGTTTGTAGGTACTTGTCAGTGTGAACAAAGTACATGGGGGGTGTATACAGTATTTCTGCACTCATGAAGTCATCCTACAAGTCTTGTTTTTCTTGTTTTCAAATGTCTGATTGCACTTGGAGGCTCTTTCTTGTCCTTTCTTCGACACTCAGGAAGACCACCTTCTACATACATTTAAACTTTCATATGCCGTTTCATCTCTTGGCTTTCAAGATGCTTCTTTATCTTTTCCATGTTTACGTCCCAGCATGAACACCTGCATTGATGGGATTTAGATCAGCTGAAGCAAATTTTAGAAAGCTTGACTGTCTTTTCAACATTTTGTTATGATAATAGATTAAAAGGATCAATCTTAGAGTAGGCACATATTAAATATCACTTTCAACTCATATAAATGTATTTTATAAAAATGTGTAAACCTTTATAAACTCACCATGATGGAATAGTTCTTTTTTTTTTTTTGCAACTGTATAAACCTCACTGCAGCATTTTTCGAGCTGCAGGTGATCAAAGGAGCAGCGTCTCAGCTCCTTCTGTTGTATTTTTCCCTTCTTTTTATGAGTGCAGCAAGAGGCAAGAAAGGGGAGGGGGCAAATAGATGGAGCAATGAGGTGATGCAACAAGGCTGGAGGGAGGGCTGAGAGAACGACACAGAGAATTATCCATTCATCTTGGCTCTGGATTACTGAAATGTTTCACTGGCTCAGGAACATTTCATCTTTAACTTGTCTAATTTTTATGGAATATTGGAATAATGCTGCAGTGTTTTCACAGAGCAATGGTCTATATACACATCCCTACCTACCTACACTATATATGTGTCTGTGTGTGTGTGTGTGTGTGTGTGTGTGTGTGTGTGTGTGTGTGTGTGTGTGTGCGCGCGCGAGTGTGCGCAGACCACAGAGCTGACTGACCTCCCAGCAGACAGACAGTAAAGAAGTGCAGCCTCAGCACTACAGGAAGGTCTTGTTGCAAAGCAATCACACGCACACGCACACGCACACACACGCGCGCACGCACACGCACACACAAACACTCAACACACACCACAAAATCTCAAACCTCCAAACACAGCCTTGTCCTCTACTCTTTTCTCACTTTTGTCTTCAGCCTCCACGTCTCACACTTTCTCCTCCCCCATGTCTCACCTGTCGGGACAGCCTGGCGACGAAGCAGCCGTTGGTGAGCTTCGATGGTTTGAGCCTGAAAAACTTGTGCGAGTCCATTTCGCCTCCTGACGGGGAGTCATCTGGGAAAACTGGACCATTCACTCTGAGGGAGCAGCACAGATCAACTTCAATTCATGGGAAGAAATAGAAAGCATTTTCACACAGATTCGTCACTATCACATGCATTTAGAGGAGGAGTACTGTAAGCCCAGGCTACTCAAAGTGTGGCCTGCGGCCACAGTGGTAACATCTTATGTGGCCCATGAGCCAATGAAAGATGATCACTTCACAGTTCTCCAGGAGTGAGGCTAAAGGAGCGTTTTTCTTCTGTTTCATCCACCATAACAGACTAAAACCCTCCTAACAGTAACTAATAAAGCAGGGGTCAAGAAATACCACCACACAAATAATTAAGAGGCTGTAAACGATTATAAAAATGACAACTACCAACATAAATCACCATTCTCTGAACAGAGACATTTAAAACGATAAACGTGTTTGATGTGTTTTTCCTGTGTGGTCCTCAGTCGTACATGAGTTTCCTAAATTGGCACTTGGTCATCAGAGCTCAGAGAACCCCTGCTGTGAGTAAACGGCTGTGTAGTGCACACAAGAATTGGCAGCTTCTGAAAATTGAACCAAGGAAGAATAAATTATTTTGACAACCAAATAAAGAAGCCTCAACTTCTCTTCAAACTTTCATGTACTGCAGCAAAGTTCTTGAAAAATAATCCAACTAGCAGTTTAACTAAAGCAGACACATTAGTCACATAAAATAGTATGGGGACATCCTGGAGTTCAGCGTCAGTGCAGTATTTTACAGGCGCAAAGGTTTCCTGTATGTAAGTGGATGGGAGAGATGTTTCATCAGGTGCTTCTCATTGTATTTTTTGACAGATTGTCCTGTTCACAGCCTAAGGACAGTTTTGTTTATGGGCCTCGCAGCTGTCGCTGCCAGCCTTCTGAAGTTCCCTTCAGAATTCAATATTTTGTAAATGTTGAAGAAGAAATCTCAGCGGACCAAACGCTGTCTAAATCTTGCTGAAATATGGAGATGATGTGCAGATGTGACCTTCATCCGTATTAAAATTCTCAATGCAATGCTGTTTTTGAAAACAAAGTGCTCTTTATGTTTGTTGAGTGTTTACCCACATACTCAGATTTTTAGTGGGGTAACTGTT
The DNA here is from genome assembly GCA_015108495.1 of Heterochromis multidens. Taxonomy (NCBI): domain Eukaryota; kingdom Metazoa; phylum Chordata; class Actinopteri; order Cichliformes; family Cichlidae; genus Heterochromis; species Heterochromis multidens. The sequence continues at coordinate 11,163 of VUQS01015792.1, read as the reverse complement.
GATCTCCAGCAGGATGGAAACCACTATTAAACTGACAAAATTATGCCTGTGGGCTTTTATAATGGTTTATGAGCTTACATGTTACGTTCCAGTGAGATTTTTGAAAATTGCAGAAAAGCAATGAGTTACATGTACGAAAGTTATTCCAGTGCCCCAAGGGTAAAAAATACAGAAATATTTATAAATGTACAGTTAGGTTCATAAGTATATACCACAGTGGATTTTAAATATAACAATCAAGACGTGACTGAAGTGCAGACTTTCAGGTTTTAATTCAAGGGGTTTAACAAAAGTACTACATTAACTGTTTAGGAATTACAGGCATTTTTATAAAGTCCCCCATTTTCAGAGGCTGAAAAGTAATTGGACAAATGAGAATGGTTTAAATACTTTCAAAATCATTTGCAGTCAATGGCTGCCTGTAGTCTTGAACCCATGGACATCGCCAAATGCTGTTTCGTCTCTTGAGAAGTTCTGCCAGGCCTTTACCTTTGTGGGTCTCTCTGCCTTCAGTTTTGCCTTCAGTAACTGAAAAACATGCTCTGTAGGGTTGAGATCAGGTAACTTGACTTGGCCATTGAAGAACATCCCATTTCTTTGCTTTGAGAAACTCTTGGGTTGCTTTTGCAGTTTGCTTTGGGTCATTAACCATTTGCATTGTGAAGCTCTGTCTGATCAGTTTTGCAACATTTGGCTCAATCTGAGCAGAGAGTATAGATCTGTACATCTCAGAGTTCGTCCTGCTACTTCTATCAGCAGTCACATCAATAAACACTAATGACCCAGTTCCACTGGCAGCTATACATGCACATGTCATAACACTGCCTCCACCATGTGTGACAGATGATGTGGTATGCTTCAGATCATTAGCTTTTTCCCTCCGTCTCCATATTTCTCTCTTCTCATCATTATGGTACAAGTTCATCTTATCAATTTTTTTTTCTAGAACTGTGTCGGCTCTTTTAGATATTTTCTGGATGTTTTCTAGAAGTCTAATCTGGTCTTCCTGTCGTTCAGTGTAACCTATGGTTTGCACCTTGTCATAAACCCTCTGTATTTATATTCATGAAGACGTCTCTTGATTGTAGACCTTGACTATGATACACCTACCTCCCCGAGAGTGTTCTTGACTTGATAATGATTCCATCATCATCCACTTTAGTTGTCTTCTGTGGCCTTTCAGGCGTTCATTCCTTCTTTTTAAGAATGCACCAGGTTGTTGATTTGGCCTCTCTTAACGTTTCCGTTATCTCACTGATAGGTTCATTTTGGTTTTTCAGCCTAATGACAGCCTCCCTCACTTGCACTGACATCTCTTTGGGGCTCATAGTTAAAATTACAGTAAAGATCTGTAAAATACAAATTCAACACTCTCGCAAAATACCAAGGGAATAGGCCTCACCTGGCAATGAAACAGCTCGATGGTCAGTTGTCTAAGTACATTTGAGCCTCTGTGGACTGTGTATAAAAATGGCTGTAATTCCTAAATAGTTAATGCAAGTTTTTCTTTTTCTTAAAACCCCTTCAGTTGAAGCTGAAAGTCTGCACTTCACACCAGACATTGATTGTTTGATTTAAAATCCACTGTGGTGGTGTACAGAGGCAAAAGCACAAAACTGTGTCTCTGTTCAACAAATTATGGACTTGACTGTGTAATGAACATTTCTTCCTTTCTCAAAACCTGTTGGAGGAGGAGCTTGTGTTTGGTATCAGCTGCTGAAGTGCAGTCCAGTGTCATCTGTGTTTTCATACAGATATTGTAAACACAGATCAAACATGTACTTAAAGTCTTAATGCAAGTTGATAAAAGAGCTTATGTGAGCTGATTTAATAACATTTGGATTCCTTTAAGCGGACGGATGGTGGGAAATTACTTTTGTGGAGCAGCAAGCATGAAACAGGCTCTGAAATCTTCTCCGCCCCGTTTACCTCAACTGTGGGATTAATCTCAGGCCCACCGGTAACCGCAGCTGATCCTTTATACTGTCATCAGCCTGCTGGCAGTCTCTCTCTCTCTCTCTCTCTCTCTCTCTCTCTCTCTCTCTCTCTCTCTCTCTCTCTCTCTCTCACTCAAACACATGCATGCACACACACTCTTACTGAAAGGTAAAGACAATATGTTGTTTAGAAATCTGTGCACAGGAATGGAGAACCCAGCTGTCTTATCCACTGGAATCAAATGCCTCCAAGCTTATAAAGTGAATTTATCTGTGCCGGCACGCTTTCTCTGATAGCTGCAAAACAGTTTAAGTTTAAGCTCATGGCAGCTGAGCTTTTGCCCATGAGCCCCATGCAAGGTTTTGTCCTACTTTCTCTGTTTGGACACAGAGATAATAATACAGCTGCAATAAGAAAAAACAAAACAGTTTAGCTGTAAAAATCTGAAATGACATTTGGTTTTGGTGATCATTACGTGGTGAGCTGAGCCCTGTCAGACCAACTGAAAGAGAAGACGGCCTGTTCACGTTTCTTTTTTTCTGTGGAAATTAACAAATGTGCCAAAATGATAAAAGTTTAAAAAAAAAAAAAACCCCATCCAATTAAGCAGAAGGTATCTCTGGTGGTTTAAGTGCCTTCTGTTTCCTGTTGAAGTGGCCCGTAGGTTTCTCATTACGTCTGTGTTTGTTTAAGCCTGTGGATAAAAAACATACACACACACGTATGTATATATACAGTACTGTGCAAAAATAAAAATTTAGGCAGGTGTGAAAAAATGCTGTAAACAAAGAATGCTTTCAGAAATATAAATAATGATTTATTTATATATATATATATATATGTATATATATATATATATATATATATATATATATATATGTATATATATATATGTATATATATATATATATATATATGTATATATATGTATATATATATATGTATATATATATATGTATATATATGTATATATATATATATATATATGTATATATATATATATATATATATATATGTATATATATGTATATATATATATATATATATATATATATATATGTATATATATATATATATATAACCACTGATGTAATTGTGGTAATTTTACTGCAATACAAAACAAACAATAATAATAAGCTGTTGTCACATAAGGAAAAAAATATTAAATGGGAATTCCTGTTCATTTTACAACATTCTGAAAACATGAAGAGTCATAATAAAACTATTAATGAGTGCTTTCAAAGAACCTGTTCGAGCTTGTCACTTGTCACAGACAGTTTCAATGTTCACCAAACAAAGGTTTGTGTGTGTGTGAATTGTGAGTCATGTAACAACAAACACAAAAAAAATTAGACTAATTAACTTGTTTGTCTTTAGCCTCGCCTTGTGACTATGCTTGTTTGGTACACTGTGTACTTACAGTTCAGAACTTTTTTTCTGCAGCTTTAACTCTGGACTTTTTTTTTTTAAATCTTTATTTGTTTTATGTTTGCAGGACCACAGCTCATCAGGTCACAGCGCTCCCCCTCGCAGAGGCCCTCGGCAGCGTCCCGACATGTCGCCGTCATCCATGAAGAAAGAGACGGAGAGAATAGCAAAAATATTTGCAGCTCACTATGATGAGACTCATTAGCACATGGCTTTTGGTTTCAGACTGCAACAACAATCATGTATATTAAATGTAACATTTTGTATTTTTATAAATAAATATTGACCATTTTCACTGCTGGAAGCTTTTTTTTTTTAGTGTTTTATTGATGCTGAATGCCTGCACTGCTGTGGGCTACAACTGTATTTGAAAAATTCTAATCTAGACTTTTTTTTTAAGGTGTTTCAGATACTCTGCTGAATAAGACAGTTCCCAGTTTGGATTTGGGAGACAGACACCCTCTCTGCTTTTAAGATTAGGCTTAAAAGTTTCCTTTTTGATAAAGATTATAGTTGGGGCTGGATCAGGTGACCCTGAATCCTCCCTTAGTTACGCTGCAATAGTTTGTTTAATCATGAGTTATTATTAATCTCTGACTCTCTTCCACAGTGTGTCTTTTGTCCTGTCTTCCTCCCCTCACCCCCAACTGCGCCAAATGAGACAGAAAAGTCTATAAAAGCAAAGTGATGCTGGGAATAGGTAGAGATATGGGAAATGTGGTGGTGGCAATTAAAGTTGAACATGTATTGTCATTGAAAAGACATTGGCTTAGTTGATGATAATAACAACTATGTCATACCATAAACAATAAACAAATATGGAAGGGTGGGGAGGTGTGCTCTCCAAACCTTAAGCTTTCCATATAGTGGTTCTGACTGAACTAATGTTAGGACACCAACAATTCCTTTAAATATGGGTTTTAAAATGCAAAATCCTAAAGATGTATGATAGCAGAAACATCCTGAATTGTTCTCTAAACATGAGGTATTGTATAGTCCCATAACAACACCACAGGGTCATTTCTGAGATGTGACAAAGTTCAATTACAGTTATGTTCATGGGTGAAGACTGGATCTTTTTCCCAGCACAAACAGTAATTTAGCCTAATAAATAACATGGCAGGAAAAAGCAAAAATACAGAAAATAGAATCCTGAACCTTTCACCCCTATCCTGAGGATGATCTGAGGGTCTGTTATACTGTGGGGGGTATTTTGCTGGCATGGTTTGAGTTCACTTGTCCCCTTAGAGGAAGACGTCAGTGCCAATCAATAGAAAGTTGTTGTGCCATTTCTATGATGAAAGATTTCTGTCCTGATTAGATTCCCCCGCCCATAGGGAAGGTGGGGTATGAATGATTTGAAAAGCCTAAAAATGAGGTGTCATCATTTTCTATGACCTTCACAATCATCAGATATACATCCAAGTGAACTCCTGTGTGTCAGTGGTCTCCATTTCCATCATCAAAACACCAAAAGGAGGATTACTTTCTAGATTATCTTCAACACCACGGCACATTAAACTTTTCTGATGGCCAACACGTCACTAACACACTGGTTTGTTTTGTTTTTCCTTTGACACCCTTCCTGCATAAGATCTGGTTTACTAAACCACTGTAGAACCAGTACATTAAAGCCTATACTGGACTGGACTGGCTCTTGTGCGTCTCACGGCCTGCTGACACTTGTTTATGGATTAAAAGTGGGTGAATCGTGATAACGACAAAATAAATAGAGAACTACCTGTGGTTTCTCATGTATGTTTCCGATGCGTATCCGATTCTCAGGCAGGGCGGTGCAGCAGCTCCGTTTAAAGTCAGTAAATGTGGGCCAGCTCGTCGGCTGGTGTTTGTTGGTGATGTTACGATACCAGCTTTGTTCAGTCTCGTTTCCGGCGTCCTGTAAGCGTTTCTGCAACGATGGTTTTGCTTTCAAACTCCAAACTTTTCTTTGCACGGAACTTGACTGCATTTGTTTGTTTCCGGGCTTGAAGGATGATTAGTTCATTTAAACAGCGGTGTGGTTTATGGTCCTTGAATGAGCACTTTGTTATTGACGTTTTGTTGCAGGTGAGACCTCCTGGTGAGCTCAGGTATTGATCATGGTTGGAGGAAAAGCAGCTGATTTGGCGCCCACAGCTGCTGTCAAGATTTTCTCCGCTGGAACAGCAGGCTGCGTGGCTGACCTGGTCACCTTCCCCCTGGACACCGCCAAAGTGCGGCTGCAGGTGAGACATCACAAAACTCTACGCGCCTCATTAGATTTGCAACTATAGCCTCCTCAAAAGTTTGCCTAATTCCATTGACTGTTTAATATTTTTACATAGTTCATTGGGCTGCTGATCAAAAACATCCAAAAGCTGTGCATTATTGGCAAAATAAAAAAAAATATGTGTGTGTTTTATTCTTGTTATTCTTGTTTTTAGGATTGTTCCTGCAGCCTTTTATTGTGCAATAGGGTGACAGATTTGGGGAAGTATTCACGATTAATTAAAAAGATACGCAGCTCTGAAGGGAACCATTATTATTAGGCTATTACTTTTTTTTTTTTCCTGTAGCTGTTGCAGTTTACCCTGTAAACTTTTCATTTGGCACATTTCTTCTTTTTTTTTTAAATATAAAAATACATTTTTAGTAAGACATCGGCAATTTGGATATTATATTGGGATGATGGAAAAGATGGTTATGTTCCACATCAAATGCAACATCTCATTGAATACAAGTAAACGCAAATTAGTGAAAGTTTACTGAATATCAATTTATTTGTACTTTTATAATCATGTGTTTTTAAATCTGACATATAATTGGGTAAAACACATTAAAATGTTTATCACTTATGCACATTAATGTGTAGAATATAAACGTGCAAATGTTTATAGGCACATATAAGTGTGCATATATGTCATTTACTGTTGACGCCCTGCAACATGTTGCACAAAACTCATCCCACAAGCCTGTAACAAAATTTACCCTATACTAATGTTTATTTTTGCTTTTGCGTCACTCAAGACAACATTTAGACATGTAATGTTGTCTTCCTGATTTCTTATTTTTCTACATATTTGTCACACATAAATGTTTCAGATCATCAAACAGATTTTAATATCAGACAAAGATAACCTGAGTAAATACAAAAAGCATTTTCTAAATGATGATTTCATCTATTAAGGGACAAAAGCTATCCAAACCTACCTGGCCCTTTGTGAAAAAGTGATTGCCCATCCTTGTTAAATAATGAGTTATCTGTGATTAAGCACATTTTTTGGAAAGCTTAGTTAAATTTCACTATCCACACCCAGGCCTGATTACTGCCAGACCTGGTGAATCAAGAAATCACTTAAATAGAAGTAGGCTAAAAGATCTCAGAAGGCAACACATCATGACACAATCTAAAGGAACTCAAAAACAAATGACAGTGTCACTGACTAAGCCTTTGGGACTCCAGCAAACCACACTGAGAGCCATTATCCACGAAAATGGCATCCATGGGAGAGTTCCAAGGTGAAAACCACTGCTCACCAAAAAGAACACAAAGGCTTGTCTCACATTTGTCAAAAAAACATCTTGATGACCTCCAGGACTTTTGGGAAAATATTCTGTGGACTGACGAGACAAAAGTTGAAAGTTTTGGAAGATTTTAGTCCCGTTACATCTGGTCTAAAACTAACTCAGCATTTCATAAACAGAACATCATAACAACAGTCAAACATGGTGGTGGTTGTGTGATGGTCTGGGGCTGCTTTGCTGCTTCAGGACCTGGACGACTTGCTGTAATTGATGGAACCATGAATTCTGCCATGTAGACAGAAAATCCTGAAGGAGAATGTCCGGCCATCAGTTCATACCCTGAAGCTCAAGCACACTTGGGTTATGCAGCAGGACAGTGATCTGAAACACAGCAGCAAGTCCACCTCTGAATGGCTCGAAAACAAAATGAAGGTTTTGGAGTGGCCTAGTGGAAGTCCAAAGTCAAATCCAACTGAGATGTTTTAGTGTGATCTTAAACAGGCCGTTCATGCTCTAAAACACTCCAGTGAGGCTGAATTTTTAAAATTCTGCAAAGAAGAGTGGGCCAAAATTCCTCTGAAGTGATGTGAAAGACTCATAGCCAGTTATCACAAACACTTGATTGCAGTTCTAGCTGCCAAGGTTGGCACAACCAGTTATTAGGTTAGGTGACATGAGTGTCTGTAACCATAACTGTACAAAAGCACAAAAAAATAACAGTTATTTACAAAATTACCACAACATTATTGGCACACTATAGATATTTTACTAAATATCAGTTGTCAACCAATACAAGGTTACCTGACACCCCTAGAAGGTAAACTACTTTCCATGTTGTCCAACTCCCAGTCCATAGAAATATCCTAGCACCGGTGCATATTTCACAGATGTAACCTAACAACTGACAAGCAAGCTCATAACAGACATATATACACATTTTTCCTCTTAGAAGACTTCCACCCTGTGAGGCACGATGGATGATAACATGTCCTGAACCTGTCATTATGTTTCTTCAGGTCCAAGGTGAATCCAAGCCCTTAGTAAAAGGCCAGAGGGCGGAATACCGAGGTGTGTTTGGCACCATCTTCACCATGGTGAAGAATGAGGGGCCGAGGAGTCTGTACAGTGGGCTGGTGGCAGGACTGCAGAGACAGATGAGCTTTGCCTCAGTCCGCATCGGCATGTATGACACCATGAAGCAGCTCTACACCCAAGGCTCAGAAAGTATGTCTGTATTTATCAAAGCAGCTTATAGCCAGTGTGTGCTGACTCAGGAGTTTGACAGTCACCAAACAAATGTAGTTTGTTAAACCTATTGCTATTCCTGAGCTGGATTTTGTATTATTTTTCTTGTTCTTTGCTTGTACAATTATTTTCATTAACAGCTCATTGGTTGATTGATTTGATTGACTCTAACTCAAACATAGCCTATGTTTACTTTTGAGTATTATGTAAGTCCAGGTTGGCTCAGCCCATAAAGAAAATATTTATTTTTTTGTCAGCAATGCTTCTAAATAATGACTGGGTGAGCAGACTAAAGCTTACAGATATTTATAGGTTTTTTTTATTGCTACCAATGATGATCCTGTCTTTTTTTTTTTTTTTTTTTTTTTTTCTTTGTTTTTTTTTGTTTTTTTTTTTTTTTTTTTTTTTATATTTTACACC
>VUQS01015783.1:2947-16055 GCA_015108495.1 Heterochromis multidens | reverse complement strand
GAAATCACCAGTTTACAGAATGATGCATTTCACCATTAAAGCTGTTGACCTTCTGTTTTCAGCTGAACCGAGCATCACTCTCCAGGAGGAGGACCACACTTCCAGTCATGACACAACACTTGTGTGCAGCGCTTACGACTTCTACCCCAAATACATCATTGTGACTTGGCAACTGAATGGACAGGAAGTGACTGAGGGCGTGACCATAAGTGATGTGATAACAAATGGAGACTGGACCAATCAAGTTCACTCTTATCTGGAGTACACACCTGGCCCAGAGGACAGGGTCACCTGTACGGTGGAGCATGTTAGCCTCAAGGAGCCCAAGATTTCTCACTGGGGTGAGGACAGAAGAGATGATAATAATCATGATGGTGTTGTTAAATTTGGTTGTTCTGTAATTTCAGTGTCCTTTTCAAGTCCTGCATTATTAATAATTATTAATATGTCTCTTGATATTCTGCTGCAGACTCTTGCTTGAACCAATCTGAAGGGAGTTATCTAACTGGAGGAGTTTGTGCTTTGCTTTTTGGAGCTTCTCTTTTATCTTTGGGACTGATCAATTACAGAAGAAAAACCTGTGATCCAGCATTTTCAAGTCCTTAATGAACTAATAAGTCATGTCTCGTATCAATGTATAACAGACTGCGGGACAATTAAAATCTGGCCTCTTTTGTTTTATATATATTGCAGGTATGTCATTATAGAGCTATTTTTTTTTCTTGTGTGCAGGTCTCTAATAGTTGTTACATAAAGAAAAATAAATCAATCAGCATGGAAGAAAACTGTTATAAGTGTCTGCTTATTAGGCTAATGGTATATTTAAAAAGTAGCCTTAAGAGATGAATCTTTCAAAGCTGAACTTTATATTTACTGCGTTTAATTAAGAGCTAGAATAGAAATTATACAATAAAACAAAACAAAACACAACATCTGGTTTAAAAAACACTGAAATGGCTAAAATGCTGTACAAGATAGGACTTCACAAAGCAGTAGGTGATACAACAGTAGCTATGTCTGTCTTTTGTGTTGTGATGTGGTATTTATCTAAATGCTAAAATTAGCACACACGCTAATGTCTGAACTTATAGTTAAAGTAGCCTTACTCAATGCAGCCATTTGGCACTTATTTTTTTAAATTTTCTATTTGCTGCAAAATTGTTTTAATGGCTTTGATGCTTCTATTTTGTTGCTTTTAGAGCACTTTAGAAACGTCATCAGTTAAACAATTTTCTCGTTACACAAAATCATACCACACGCACAAAAGACAATTTGCATTGTTCACAACTGGAAACAATTAACAAAAATTGTTATTATTTGAAACAGCTTACCACATCACATGTAGTTTAGTCAGTTTCATGGCTGGATTTTGAGTTACTTGATTAAAAATTTCAACGAGATTCAGGTTTTTTTTTTTTTTTTTTTTCTTATGGAACATAACCTGAGGGGTATACTACGAAGGATGCATTAGCTGGCTCAACAAAACCTAAAACCCCCATGAGAGACAGCCGGTACCACAATGGTGGTTTTCAACTTACTCTGTGAAACAGGGCTTTCTGCTTCAGGGTCTGTCACATAAAAGGAGCATTTCACATGTCTCTCGACTCTTCTGCACAAAAAGATCCCTGTAAGTGTCGAGTACACCAGTTAGAGACGTTATCAGATGATGATGATAAAATGGTGATAAAAATCTATAAAGAACATAAAAAAATACAACAGTAAAATACAATACTGAAATAAACATTTCGATTTAATTATCTTAACACTGAGTGTGCTCTTTTTGGTGCTGCTGTTTATTTCTAAAATGATGGCTGCACATTAGAGCAATTCCAACAGTGTAAAAGAGACTTAGGAGCAGACTAGAATCAAGTATAACTTCTATATATTTTCTGCATCACCAGCTGAATACGTGCACATGCCAATGAGAATGCAATGCACAGTTGGGGCTACTGTAACTTTACAGCTGGCCTTCATTCGTCATGTTGCACATATAAAACGTATTGCTCCAGCAAAGAATCTGTATTACATTCAAAACATGCTGTAAATGAAAGAATCAGTGAAAGTGTGGAGCTTCCAAACTATTTTAAACCGAAACTCTGAACGTAACCTGCTCCCAACCAAGTTATGTGTTCAGCATAAGTTACCATGGTGATTTAGCCAGGTAAAAAGATAGTGACTCAGATGACAAAGAAAACTCTGACTTTAAGCTCAACAAAGCTCCCTAACACATTAATCTCTCTTCGTAGGACACCCCTGTGGTGTCCCTTCAGCTCTTTGCAATGTTTGCCATGAACACCATTTTATTGGAGCATGTTAGCATGCTCATGTTAGCTACTTAGCAGCTTTAACTAGTATAACACTGAAAACAAAACTGTCTGAGCTTCCAGCAACTCTCCAATGCCTTCATCCATCCCACCGTCACCACAGTTACACACACACACACACACACACACACAAACTGAAGATGTATATGTGTCAGGGAACCGCGTCTCCATGACCACAGTAAACAGGTCTGTCAGCCTGGCTTACACACAGGTGAAACATTAGCTGGACCGAGAGAAAGAGGCCATACACCCTGACACACACACACACTCATTGGTCAGGACAGATGGCAGAGCCACAGCGAACATCTGAACCCATCAACTTTGTGCATCAGGATGAAATCTGGTAAACCGCCTGACTACATAATTTGTGTTTGATTATAGTCAACTTTTATAAAAATATGTTCCTGCATACGTACTGGGTTATTATTATCATGTTGACTGGACAAAATTCTGAAACTCTGATATCTGACCTTTGTGTTTGTTAACATATAAGGAACGCATATTTCAGTAAAATGACTACTAACATTGCTGTGATTTCTATTACGGTTGGTAATGTGTTCAATATTTTTTTACTATAGCAAATAAAGGATCCCATACTTGCATGACCTGTTTTGATGAGATATATAGACTTCATGTGGTAAAAGAAATTTCAAATATAAAACGACGTGGTAATACAAGAAACATGTATTGAAAGTTTATTGTATTAATTTGTAAGAAGTACTCACAAGAAAAATAAGTCATTGCAAACAGAAAATGTGAAAACAAGAAACTTTCTTTTTCTTTTTTTCTTTCTGTATCTGTTGCAAACCACAAATGTTTTATCATAGTTTTCTCTGTTCCTCATGTTAAGCCTTCCTCATGCATGTTTTGAATCTCTTGCTGACATTAAGGTTTTTTGTTTAATTTTGCCTTCAATTGTCTGCAATTGAAGGTCTTATTTGAGCAAAGGTGTAGAATGTTTGTTAGTTTTCAACAAGTAGAGCTCCTGTAAAGCAGCCATTGCTGGCTGGAATAGGACCTTCATGTCTTTCTGGATTTGCAAACAGCACTGAAACTGGAGGATGCACCTGTTTCGTTCCCCTTTCAGTGCTGTATGATGCAGGGTGCTACATATGATACAAAACTTGTTTGTGTGTTAGGAAAGCACATGTAAGGGCTGAGAAACATTCGGCTGAAGTTTGGCCCAACAAGTGGGGCTTCCTATCTGAAGCCTACAAGGAGGTAAAGACAACCACACGTAGCACCACTCATTTTACTGAAATAAGGGAAACCAATGGAGCATGCACTTTTGACATTTGTCCATTGGTTAGGGTACAATCAGAGTCCCCCCTCTAGTGTTGAAAAAGTCCTACAACATGTGCATAAAAGATAGACAAATGGTGTGTTCCATTTGACGTCAGAATCCCAAGTTCCCAGTCAGGATTTTGGCTGAAATGCCCCCTCAAGTCAGACTTCCAACTTGGAAAGTCAAAGCAGCCCCACCTAGCCCGACTTCACAATCCAAGATGACGTCAGTGCACGTAAACAGTAGTAAAACTGTAAAACTTCTTACTTTGTAACCTGTACAGCCACAGTTGTGTATATGTGTATATATGCAGAGCATTGACCAGGCTCTATCCATGAATGTGCTGCAGCTGTGTTTTTAAGCGTAAAAAACAAGCATTGTGCTGTATTGCTAGTGATGCATGAATTGCTCTACCTTGCTAAGGAGCTACACAAACCCACTCAACTCGAGAGTGACATCACTCCTAGCTCCGACATCCAACCTCGGAGGCAATTGGAACGCAGAAATAGTTTCTGGATCTGAAAAGTGAGCTACCACTAAAGTGCCTTAAACCTGTATTCTTAGTAATGGCTAGCAGGGGACATTTGTTGGTATATAAGCAAACCCAGTGGCGTTCCGTCAGAACAAGCAAGGCAAGCGCTCGCCTAGTGAAATCTAAAAATAGACATCAATTAAAACCAAAGTGAAAGCGACACTTCTTCTTTTGTCTCAAACAGCATTGTCATAAAGCGTCTTGCCTGTTTGCATCCATCCTTTACATTACTGCCATCTTGTGGCCACAGTTGGCCAGGAATGAATGCAGAAAGGTGAAAACGTCCAGAAAGAGTGCAGCAAGAATGCAGGTTTGTCAGTCAGATTTGCCCCTTTTAAAACATCAAGAAAAACACTCCACTTGAAATTTCACTAACTAATGGGTGACATCACAGTGCCTATGTTCATCTTTTATATACAGTCAATTATTACACATATTTGCACCAATTATATTATCCTCTCAAATGAACACAACATCCATATTGTTTCAGGTCTCTGGATTCCACACATGTGGCTATAACTTAACTTCTCTCCTATATGTATTTCACTACGAGATGGAGAATGTGAAGTTGACGAAGGCAGTCAAAGTGGAACTTCCCCAGCACCTAGCTACACAACCTCTGACCCCTACAGAAAAATACATACATGTATGATCTATCTATCTATCTGTCTATCTATCTATCTATGTATGTATGTATGTATGTATGTCTGACAGCCTTTTCTTGATTCGTCCAGGTTAGCCCCTCACCTCCTGTTCCTCAGACAACTCAGGCCATGATTGGTTGGCGTTCAGGTCACTCACATCTGCAGCTGGAAAAGTACGGCACAGTGCATCACGGGAGGCGCAGTTTTCTGAAGGAGATGGGCTGGCCTCTTGAGGCTTGCATTTGAGTAAAAGTCTTTGGCCCCTGTCGTCTCAACTAATTACTGACTCAGCATTGAATGAAATAAACAGCATATTGTTTCATGGTCTCTCTGATGCTATTCCACATAATTAAAACAAATAAATGTCTCTCACAACTCTGACTTCAGGCTCAACCTTGTGGGTACAGATGAATCTGCACCTGTGTCACAATACTGCCCCATAAAGGCAAAATACTGTAACTACACATTTAGTCAAAATTACCACAAGTAATGAGATTGAACATGCCAACCGGCTGGAGCCTCGTTTAGTGTGGAGTTCATGTTCTGATTACTGCATGGCCAATCAGACCCTGCATGGGTTCTGTCTGAGTACTTTGGATTCCTCCCACAATCCAAAGACATACATGTTAGGTTAACTGGCGATTTTAAATTGACCACAGGTGTGACTGTGAATCTGAACGGTTGGCTGTCTCTATGTGTTAACCTTGTAAGGGACTGGGACCCTGCCCAGGGTGTACGTTACGCCACCTCTTGCCCAATGACAGCTTCTTAAAACAGGTTATGTAACAACACATAGACATAGGGGCCTTTAGTTTGCTCATCTGTGAAATTCCCCATAGTTCCACGCATGAGTCACGCTGACGTAATGACATCACGAGGCCTGCCTGGAAAGCGGAAGAAGAGACAAAAACAACAACAGCAGTAGCAGCAGCTTTCCGGCTCGGCAACAAGAAGGAGGGACGAGGATTTTACTAATTACTTGTGCGGTATCAGAAAGTCCGGGGGCTTTGTCTACGGTTAATACACCAGTTACAGTTTACATTTAATCCCAAAAAAATGTCGTTATTTGGCAAGTTATTCGGCAGCGGGGGTAAGGGTGGGAAAGCGCCGACACCCCAGGAGGCTGTCCAGCGACTCAGAGAGACCGAGGAGATGTTGGCCAAAAAACAGGATTTTCTAGAGAAGAAAATTGAACAGGAGCTCTTGACGGCGAAGAAAAACGGCACAAAAAACAAACGAGGTGAGGAAAAGCCCGTAAACTGCGCGGGATTTGACGGAGTGTTCAGACCCGGTAGTTAGTTTGTTAGTTAGCCCGCAGGCTAACTCAAGGAAAAGGGAAGTTGTCAGTTGACAGGCTGCCTACCTGAAAACCAGTCTGTCCACACAACCACCAGACTCCATGTTTAAATGTCTAGTTTCGGACAAAACAACCGGGAGAAAAACTTTGAACAACAACTAAAAAGTTATTAGCGACAACGTTTGTGACGTTTAGGTTCGAAGTCTCAGGCAGCCAAAATTAAACTTGACTTTAAGCAGCATAACTAACTTTGCATGTAAATATACTTGGGTATTGTTCTAAAAATGTACAAAATATCATATTTTTGTATTCTTTTCACTTGATATCTTTCGGTGTCTAGTTAGTTAGTAGTTTAATGGCTGCAGAGCAACACAAACTTTGGGTTGTGCCTTAAATTACATTTCTAGGCTGCTAACGGAGGTTCAAGTATATGTTTTTCTAACAGATAAATCCTTCCTCATCTTATAAAACGACAGAAAGTAGCTTCACCTGGAGATGTTTTTGGAATAGGTTTAAACTGTTGTTTTCCCCAAGTCTTAACTTGGGGAAATTAATTTTGTGGCCCCCCTTTTTTTTTTTTTAAGTCATGCAACATTTTTAATCTACAGTATAATAATATAAAAAAGAACAGTCTTATCAGTGGGCGGACACATCTGTGCAGCCACTACACTTTAAGGGTGCTAACCGCATGTGCGCCTGCCAAACAGAGTAGAAGTAGAACAAATGACATGTGTCCTCATCTACGTCACTCAGACCCAAGCGTATCCTGTACATGCTCACAAATGCAGAAAGTAGACTTACTGGCTTAACACCAGTCACTAGCACCGCGAGCTCGTAATCTTAAAACTACTTTTTTAAGTCCTGTTCTGACTTACATCCCTTTCCATCTCTGAAACCTGATTTTCAACATAGTTCATCCCATAACTCAGTCTCCATCTATCTTTGGGGCGAATGATTGTGCACAATACAATCATTCGCAATGCATAATTCCTCATGACAATATACCAGCACCTGTGTGATTGCACTGTGTTCAATGGTTAATCTTATGATTATGTTCACTGCTTGGTTTTACATTTTTCTGTTTTACACTCCTGTTTTTGGTGTTTTAATGAGGACCTCTGACTTTGTTTTGATTTTTGTTTTTCCTACTTTCCAGCATTTCTTAAATGTGGTTTACTGACAACCTTCCACCAAAAGGCTGTATCTCTCTGTTAACATTGCTTCAGAATAAGTCATTTCATTCACAGGGTCGGTAATACTAAGGATGAGGCTTTTTCACTCTGATGTTTGTTTCTCCATAGAAGTAGCAATAGACCAAAATAGACTCAACATATAAATTGTACTTGCTGCATAAAGACTGCTGATGGTCACAAAAAAGGAAAAGAGTGGCAGGAAAAGCAAAAGGTCACAGAATCACAGTGACCTCTGAGACTGAAAAATGGGGTCTGAATGCATTACTGCAACCCATATAATCTGATAATGATTTGTATGATGATGGCTAACAATGTTATCAGTCTAGGAATAGGTCCGGGTGCTGATATAATCTGATCAAACGAAAACTGTCAGCTGCCGTCTGGCTCCTGGTGGAAAAGGCCAGGCACAAAGTAGATTGTTAAAGGTGTGTGTGTGTGTGTGTGTGTGTGTGTGTGTGAGTGATGTTGGTATGTGGCAGCTGTGGCCCCAAAGTAAGGGTTAATGGATTATGATTGACGGGCTTTTCGAAGAGGTGGACAGGTGGTGAAACGTTCCTGTAATAGGTAGTCTGGCTGTCTGTGTGTGATATAATCTAGTTTTGTATTGAAACCTGTCCTGCACCAAAGCCGTCCTCTCCCACTTGTTTCCTTTAAAGCGATGAAATATTCCATTCACATTTTGCATAAGCTGGTTGAAACTGATGTATGTTTTTTAATCACTAAATCTAAACTATCATCCATCATCACTAAAACATGTCTTATGCAAAAGAGCCCATAAAAATTGAATGGTCACAATTTAAGGTGTGTTGTCTGATTAACACTACCAATTCATGCACTGGGTAATATGCAGTATGATTACCTTTTGTCTTACCATTTGACTGTGGTATGTAAATGTGCTACTGTAGTAACAGCAGTCACATTACCTTAGAATCAAGCCACACCTTTATGTGTCAGGTGCACTCCAGTAGTTAAACAAATAATAATGCTTGCTCAAATTCCTGTTTCTTGACCAGTTCTCTTATCAGATAGTCTTGTCATTTTGTTGTTGTTTTCCAAAAACCAGAGTAGTGCTCTCAAAGAGCATTTATATTTCTCTGATTGTTGTGTTGAAAACGAGAATGAAATACAGCAGCAAGCAGCATTTCTTTTGGTGAGTGTGATGATTTATTTGAGAAAAAAGAAGGGATCAATAGAATCAAAAGGGTTGTATATGACATTAAACTGTTCTTCACCCTTTAACAATTCATTCCTCAACCAACCCACTTCATCCTCACTCTCAAACCCCAAAAGGAAAAAGCAATTTAATAATGACAAATCAATTGTGAAGTATATACCTGCAGCTGACAGGAATGTCATTAGTTTAGAAGGTTTTGGTCATAAACCAAAGAATTGGGTTTATATTTAATCTTATTGTGGTGCTAAATGAGAAGTTATGGAATCACCAATTACTGTTAGAATTGATTCTGCGAGAAATATATTAAAATGTGTAATTTTGGTATTCTGCTAAAACTTAAGAGTATTGTACTAAATACCATTTAAAATATACCAGTCTTTGTGTTTTATTTTGCATGCATAAATTTCATTTAAGAAATATCCATGTTATCAGAGGGCCTTTTTTTCTGTGTAATGTGACTAAGAATAATTAGATTTATACAGGTGGACTCTTGCTAGAAAGACTGGCTTCAGCCTAAACATTCATAACTGTGGACATTTTGACCTAATGGATTAATGTGGTTGTCTTCTACTATTTAGAGTAGCATTTAGTGTGTCCTAAACCTTTTACAATATAGATGCTGACATTGTTGTTCAGCTTGGAAATGAGAAAGTGCTTAAAGGGGAGAGCTTATTTATTTTTTTAAATCAGCTAGGGAGCACTGAACCACAGTTTGTCTTGTTCACATACAGCCTACACTAATTAGTGAACATATGTGGCTGGATATCAGATCTGGAGGTAAAACAGTATAGGTTATAATATTTATGATATATTAGCTAAATTTGGGGATATAGGTTATGTAAATCATATTAATAACAAGAAGAATAAAATCTTAATGCAATCATAATTTTAACATTGTTTGGTATTCATTTTTATTTTTGAGATCTTGAAAAGGTCCTTAGTAATTATTTAATTAACGAAATCATTTAATTCATTTTGGACTTTTAAAATGGTGCAGGAACTCTTACAAATCTCACAGTTTTACAAATCAAACTGAGCTGTAAGTCAAAGATGAATGAAACCTGTTATAATAGTTCAGTTTTCTTTTGTTAGTAATAAGCACATTTGGACAATGTTGTTCAACATTTTGAACTGACATAAATGTGTTTACTGCTGAGTATGCTTTTCATGTTGATGTGTTGTTTTTTTTTCCCATTACAAGTGTAGTCTTTAATTTAAAATTAGTTTTTAAGAAAAGGTCTAAAAAATTTTGACCTACTTCTGTCTCATGCTCTAAAATTAAACTCTAATCTACACACAGTGTACATATATATTTCTTCTTAGTTCATCATGACTCAGCAGGTGTGAGTCAGTTGTAAGTTTAACATGCTCCCTTGTTGAGGTGATTTCCTGTGTCAGTACCTAAGGTGAATTCCCAGTGTTGTGGCGTGGACCTATTTTATTTATTTATTTATTTTCTGATATGGTATTTAACCCCCATCCCATCCCACCCCCACCCAGAGAAGCACAGGAACCAAAATGCACATTTTTTTTTTACCTCTCAGCTAATCAAACAACAATCAATGGATTTCCAAACATTGTGCTTTCCAAGTTAGTTTGATCGAGACCTCTGTAAGCTTGATGGGATGCAGGACCTGTTGAAATTCAAACAGTGAGGGACAAACCAAAATAATCTGACTGCATGCAGAGATTAGATTTTGATTTTATCAGGTTGAGTCTTGTTTCATTATGACAGCATGGAAACCATTTACTGCAGCTCTGCACAAAGCAACCTTGCTGCTGCGTTGTTTATTGTAAAGCTTGATGTCATGGGATGGTGATAAGATTTTAACGATACCAATCAGCCAATACTGACTCTACTTATAGGTCAAATTCTTTATCACTTACATTTATGATTCTTGGTCAGTTGAGCGTAGGGAGCAAAGAAGACCTACACAGCAGTATTTGGCAAATAAGTAATATCTATTAATTTTTTTTTTTTTTTAACAGACTGGAGTCACAAAGTGCTTTATAGAAGATAAACTAAATCAATACAAAATTAAAAAAATATATATATATATACACAATAAAAAATACTGACGACCAATGGTGTTACCCCTCAGTCTCCTAGTAGATGCACCTATGGTATAAATTTGAAAATCCTAGGTGACTTCCTTCTTGAGTTGTCACATTCACAAGAAAACTTGACCTCTGGCCTTGACCTTGAGATTTTTAGTAGATGCACCTATGATATCAATTTATAAAACTTACGTCGCCTTGTTCTCGACTTATTGTGTTCACAAAATTGGGTGTCCAAGCTGCCCGCCCGACGGGGTACGACAATGCCCCATCAGCCTTTTACAGCTGAGGGGTAAAAAGTAATAATTTAATAATAAAACAAGTTTTCAGCACTGAACACAGTAAGTAAAAAATGCTCATGGCTCCAGTAGTATGACACAAGCTCTCAGAAAATTCCCATCTCTTCACAGGGGCAAGGGTTTTGTTGTTTTTTGCAGTTGTCGATGAACATCTATCACACTCCCAAAGTCCACTGGAAGTATTATCAGAAGTACAGTCTTCCAGCAAATCAAGCATGTGTTTTTGTTTTTAGGTGCCACTAAACTGTTTGCCTCTTTCAACAACTAAACCTTCATATTTTAAACAGTAATTTAGGTTTTCCAAAAAAAAAAAAAAAAATACACAACTTCCTTATTTCTGTTCTTAAAGTGAAAACATTAGTAGGAATTCAAAATAAAATTAATAGGATAATGGTGAGCATATGTGCTGCTTTCTAATCTAAGTTGATCTCCCCCTTTTATTTTTCTGTCCAGCGGCTCTACAGGCCTTGAAGAGGAAAAAGCGTTATGAGAAGCAGCTGGCTCAGATTGACGGGACCTTGTCTACAATTGAGTTCCAGAGGGAGGCTTTGGAAAATGCCAACACTAACACAGAAGTGCTCAAGAACATGGGCTTTGCAGCTAAAGCAATGAAGGCTGCACACGAAAACATGTATGAGAGAAGTTCTTGCAATTCCTAGAAAGAGTTGAAGTCTCCTCTTTTTCTTCATCAGTTTATCCCATTTTATAACTGTTATTCTACCTTTTATTTACCACTGGCACTCATTTTTTGCTTTCATTTTTTACTTTTTCTTGTACTTTTTTTGTGTCATGAGAACTTATTTCCCCATTCTTCTTCCCCCTTATTTTTGTTCCTTTCAGTAATTCCTCCTTTTCCCTTTCTTTTGTGCCTTCTCTGTCTCGTGTGTGTGTGTGTGTGTGTGTGTCTCTATCTATAGATAGATAGATAGATAGATAGATAGATAGAGATATATAAAAATAAATAAATAAATAATGGTGGCAGGTGTCTCCTTCATGACAACATTCAAATGGACTCATTTAATCAAGAGTTATACTTGCCAGATTACAATATAAATTTTGGATTAGTTCCTTTTCTATTAGTAGGAGGTACATGGTCAATCACTTAAGTATAATTATATGTATTTAACTCTTTTACATGCCACCTTTGACTTCTTGTCCTCCTATTTCACAGGGACATAGACAAAGTAGATGATCTGATGGCAGAAATCACAGAACAACAGGAAGTTGCCCAAGAAATCTCAGATGTGATCTCCAGACCAGTTGGCTTTGGGGAAGATTATGATGAGGTGAGAGCAAAGAAAAGCATGAGACCCACAGAAACTCTGTGAAGCTTGAAGCTGATGTTTTCTATTTTGCTTCCAAAATCCTAGAAGTTTTGTTACTTGGCAGCCATCTTGGCAGCTCCTCTGTGCAGTTATTTTGATCTAAATGCATGTGGATATAGCCTCAATTTTAATTCATATGGTCACTAGGACATAAAAACTGCATGTGTAGAATCACCAGTCAAATCTAAGGGAAACATTTCAAAAGTTTTCTGATTTTTTTACCCCAAAAGGTTAAAAAAAACATTTTTTCAATGCAAGCTGAACTTCTGCTGTTCATGTGCAAACTTGCGTGAGAGCTGACACAATCAAAATCTGACTCATCCCAACAGAACACTGAACAAATGTCACAGTAATTCAAGTTTTAGATATGGTTTCCCATGAAAATTTTAATAAATACAAATTTAAAAAAAATTAGAAAGTACACTTACTTACATCTTTACAGTGATGATGTGACTGCACTGTGAGTGACTTGCCTCTTTTCTATAATTGGAGCCGCTGCTGATGGTGACTGCTTGAAATACTTGTTTTTCAGTCCGAGTTTTTTACAATAAATATTGCGACGTAAAACAGTAACAAAAAAAAAAGAAAAAAGAAAGTGATCCTAAATTAATTTGAACAGTTATATGCATGTCTTACATCTACTATCTTGCTAAGTTGGCTTCAGCACAGTCATGTTTTCTAATTTTTCAATTTTAGAGACTTTTTTTGTCTAGATGTTTTTGATATATTCTACATAAATCAGACTTCTGTGTATTTTGTTCTTCTCTCTGTTTAGGATGAGCTCATGGCTGAGCTTGAGGAGCTGGAACAGGAAGAGCTGGACAAGAATCTTTTGGAGATCGGAGGAAAGGAAGACGTCAATCTACCCAGTGTACCATCTACATCACTTCCATCTAGACCAGGTATGATGGCATATAAAACAAAACTGGTTTTAGTTTAGGTCAGCACACCATCCACATTACTAAAATATCCCTTTT
>VUQS01015763.1:2827-13090 GCA_015108495.1 Heterochromis multidens | reverse complement strand
CTCCTCGTGCTCCACTTGGGCACTGTCATGAGATTGTGTATAAAACATGCATTCGTGTGTGTGTGTGTGTGTGTGTTTGTGTGTGTGTGTGTGTGTGTGTGTGTGTGTGTGTGTGCGAGAGAGAGTGAGCATCATCAAATGTGTGTAGAGGATTTAATGTGTCAGTAGCTACCTCATTTCCAATCTGTTAGAAACCTTTGTCTCCTTGCCACCCCCCTTCATCACTTCTCCCATAGGAGGGCAACAGCCAGCAAACAAAGCCAGAGTCCCTTCTGAACTCTGTGTGTGTGTATGCACGTGTGCGCATTTGTGTGTAGCACACACACACACACACCAAACAGCTATTGTTCTCCTCCCATTTTGGGACCACGCTGGAGGGCTGTTGGTGTTAAGTTCATCTTTAGTGTGCAACAGATGAAGAGACAAGGGATTACCCCGACTGCATGGCTGAAAACAAACTCTCATTCTTTATTGGTTGTTTTACCTCTGTCAGCCTAAACTCAAACTCTGGTTCTCTGTAATAAAAGTGATCAGAGGGCCATGCTGGGATGCCTCCACTGTTTTTTTTGTATAGCTGATCATGCGCTATTACTGAAATATTCTTTTTGTTTGTCCTCAGTCATATTGCCTTGGAGCACATGACCTTGCACCCAACACACTCTGATCTGTTCGTTTGCAGGGCAAAATAATGAATTTAAAGATACAGTGTGTAAAATCTCACCAGTAGATGTGAGTAAATTGCAGATTGCAGTCAGCTGAATTCTGTTTTCTTATAGTGCATTCCAAATTAAGTCAGTTGGGATTTCTGAGTTCCCAGTTGGAATTTTCATCTGGACTGCCTGGAATGCAGCATTACCCCTCCCAATTCAAGTTCATAATCCTAGCTATGGTTGCCACTGTAGGACAAACAACTCTTCCCGCTGTTCATCTGTAGCAAATGTAGGCGGCAAGAGTTGTCAGTCCACTGTTTACCTCTGCTGGGGGTGCACATCTATTTCCTCTGGAGGAGGCTGTAAAATTCTTGAAAGGAGTCCGATACGAGTCGATGAGTCAGTGAAACTCACTTCTGTCCGATGACAGCGATACTGAGGTGAGTTGTTGAGGATATTCTGAACTTTTCTCTCAGTAAGTGCTGCTGTTTTTGCTGCTGTTGGCTGCGCTTAGCTGGTGTTAGTGAAACTTTCTCTCAAGTGGATCTAACTTTGTTGGACTCGGATGCTTAGTGAATAAACTCTCATTTGATGTGAGAATGTAATCAAACTGTTTATCAGAGGGAAGGTGTGATTTTTAGGACACTGGAGCCTAACATTAGCTGGCATAATGTTAGCTTATAACCAGCTGTCGTCTACCATGCACGTTGTCAGCTGTCTCGAGACGAGAAGGTCACATTTCTAATCTGCTGACAATAAGTAATTGTGACAATATCGGGAATAAATAAGCATGTTTGTGCACGTTTTCATGTGTTACAACCCTGACTTCAGTTCAGGAGATGAGGCTTGAGGTCAGGAGAAAGAGGATGAGGTGGAAATGAGGGAGGAGAGAGAGCAGTGGTGAAGGAGACAGATGAAGAGGAGAAAGGCATAATGAGAAAGAGATGATGAAAACATACATGTACTGTACAAATGTTAAATGGTCACATATAGTTTGAAAGAGCTATTTGTGATCTTCAAAAGTAACTTAGGCGTACAACTTATGTCACCGGTCTCCTGCCACGATTAGGTGGAACCATGACGTCCATCTCGGCCACTGTATTCATGGTGGCTGCTACGCATGCTCCTATGTATTTTTAATGGATTAATTCTAAGTTTATGAAAATACATCAGTGTGTTGCAAGACGTAATCACACACTAATCAATGTATATGTATGAGTACCATATTCTTTTTTTTCTATTAAATAACCTCAAAAAATTACTTACTGGACCTTTAATGTAACTTTGTGTGGATATTTCCTTCCTGCGAGCTTTCATCAGAGGATTTCATTTCTGTGTTTGCTTCTAATTACAGACCTGAGGCTACTGCTGGTGCAGGGTCAGGTTTTGCATCCCCTTTTATGGACATTGATGGCCATGATTTGTAGTCTGTTGGACGGCTCTGCTCCCACAGTTAGTGGATTTGAGGATTAAGAGTTCCCCTCATAAATGTCAAATGATAAATTTAAGAACAGTGTGCATTTTCCCTCCAACTTCAGCTGAGGTGCTTATTATGCTGATTTATTACTATTGATTTAAATTTCCATGCCCTTATTTGCTGGAAGCTGTACCATTAAAACTGCAGCCTTGCAGGATATGAATTAAGATCCTGGGGATTACAAATGCCTTTCAATTGTGTCTGGCACAGCAATGACTTTTGAATGAGCAACAGTGAATGTGTGCTCGTCTGTGAGAGCAAATGAACTGAAAGTGCCGACTGCTTTTTGTTTGGCCCATTTGAATCTCGCGGCGGGTCTATTGGCTCGTTTTGTGTCTTCTTGCAGCCAATTGGGTTGAAGTGTGGGAGATTTTGAATAACTCACAGGCACACCATTGTGTGTGGTACGTTAAGCCGTTAGTCCGTTGCTTTAGTCCCAAAAGGGATTTGAAAGGGTTACTGACAGTTAACGGTCTGCCTTTCAGTGACACATTTAAAATTTAAAACACCCTGGGTTTTTTCTTTTTTCAAGCCAACAGGCTTCCATGTGTTTTGGCTTGAGATTAGGGACACATGCACTCATTGTTATTTCAAGAGCCTCAAGTGAATGTTGCATGCCAGCATTAGTGTGCCCCCTACTGACAGACTAATTTTTTTTCAAATATTTTTTAATAAATGGGAACCTATTGAATTTTGGGGTATATTCAGAGGGAGTAGTAGTTTTGTTGTAATTATGATAGGTAATTATTTATTAACAGCCTTTAAATGGCCTTCACTGTACACACGGTGCACCTAAATGTTAGCCCATGAAAATCCAAGATAAAAAATAATAAAAGAACAAAATCACTACTAACTTTGAGTTTAATAGAGTCCTATCTTGTAAGTTTAGAATATTTTCAGAATGGCATATGCATAATTCTGTCTTTTGCTTTGAAATACAAAACAACAATTATTTTTTGGTTATAAATTATAATGACATGTGAATTTTATTTTATACAGCTTTTTTTTAATTTCATTCTTTGGGTCTCTGTATCAATGCTCATCTCGAGGCTTTTGAACGAAGAAAATTCTTGTCGAAATACTTCATACATGTGGGATTTTTGTGAAGTCAGAGTTTTTGTATTTGCCACAAACTCGCAGCTGTCAGCAGTTTCAGTCAGAAAACATTTGTATCTATGCCTGACTTCAAAACCTTGTATTGTGCAAAACTGCTTCTTTCAATTTCCCTGGCATTGCTGCTTTCCCACATCCAGTATTTCAGCATTTTCCTGCCCATGCTAACCCTGGCTGACAGTATGTTTCTGGGGTCAGGGCTTCGTGGCTGGGCTATGAAAGGGGACAGGTGCAGAGAAAGACGTGCTTGGTCCTTGCAGCTCTAAGGTGATTTGGAGCAGATGGTAGCCTCTCTCCTCCAGATGCACTTTACCTTTCCATATCCACTGCTGGCACACAGTAGGACTGTAACTGATAGGGCCTTATCACAGCAGCTCTGAGTGTGGAGGTGGGCAGCAGGGGTAGGTGGGCAAAGGGACTTGCAGTGGGCTTTGATCCAGCCTGGCAGATAACCCCTCCATCTCCTCCTCTTCTACACAGATGCTGCAGCTCTGCAGTGCACCAACTGATGAAAATCTGATTTCAGGCTCAAAGTTCCCTCCCACTTCTCACCGTCCCTATCAGTGAAGGGCAAATACAGCCAAGAAAATGGCTTATCTTGAGAGGGTAGGTTCAGGGAACAGGAAGCTTTGTTTGTCTTTGCCAAGCATCAAGAAATGCTGAGGACTTCAGACAGATCCGGCGCAGAATCCAGTTTTATCGATTGGCGTCTTCCTTCCCTTTACCTCAGGTTACTCTACCTGAGTACTCGCTCTCATGTTGCATTGTGTAATCTACCTTGCACTTAGAGGATGTTGTAAGTCTTCTCTTTCCTTCCTTGATGTTTAGGAGACTTCAGTTTCTAGTCTGAGATGGAGCCTCTCACGTCGTAGCCCCCTAGACCTGTTTCTATTTTCTGTGCCTCTACGCACCCTATTAGACTCATCAAGAAAGTGATAATATGACTGTCTGAAACAGACACTTTCTTTCTGAGGTATATGCTTTTCTTGCCCTGAAGGGCCACAGCCTCAGTCACATTTATAAGTCATTATCAAGAAAGTAATTATGTGGCATGTCAAGGCAGACATATAAAAGAAATGCATAGGCTCAGACAGTGTGTTTTCCCCATTTGTTCCTTTAAGCCTTTATTCTTACTTATTAACACTTTGAATGTCAGAGAGACAGTGTTTAACCATAAAATGATAGTGTATCTATCACAGTTGGTGAATTCTAGGTTAAACACAATCTATATATTACATTGTTAATAAATGTCCTGCTAATTCCTTTAAGTAAATAGTGTCTAGATCAAAACAGAAAAGCATTCCCTTATTTGTAGATCAGAAATCACATTGCATTAAACCTTTTAGCTGTCCTGGCTTTGGTGTGGAGAGATTACAAACAACATGCAGCCGCAGCTGTGTCCAGCTCATGCACACAATGAAAGCAGGACACAAGGACAGAATCGTCTGGAATATTTGGTATCTATCCATCCATCCATCCATTTATCCATCCATCCATTCATCCTCTTAACTGCTTATCCAATTCAGGGTCACTGGAGTGCTGGAGCCTATCCCAAGTGTCATAGAGTGAGAGGCGGGGTACACCCTGGACAGGTCGCCAGCCTGTTACAGGGCTAACAGAGAGACAGACAACCATTCATGCTCACATTCACCATTTGCACTGTTTTGCATGTCTTTAGGCTGTGGGAGGAAGCCGGATTACCTGGAAAGAACCCACACAGACACGGGGAAAATATGCAAACTCCAGACTACCTTAATGGTAACTTAACAGATGGCTATTAGGTATTATAATTTCATAAAATCAACATGTAATAATAATTTCATAACATCCAATCAAATACATTTTGCTGATATTTTTAATGGACAACTTTTTAATCACTGTGTTGCTGGTATGTGAATCTGAATTCTGTCTCTGCTAGAAATACCTCTCTGCAACTGCTGGTGTAATCCCTTTATCTAATATCATATCATTGTATGGCCTCCACGCAGTGTAAGGAAAGGTTTAGACTGATGATAGCTCCCAGCAATCATCGGTGTAAGCCCTTCCATAGACTGTCTATATGGCCATAACCTCTTGTTGACACCCATTGGTTTGCAGACTACTGCTTTGAAGCTTTGAGTTTGGGATTTTTGTTGTCGACAACGGCTGTCATGATATCAAATTTGAAAAAAGAAATGAAAAAAAAAGTAGCAGTAATGCTATCATAACTGTTCATTTGACTGGCTTTTTTTCTGGCATTTTCATTAAACTCATAGTACAGGTGGCTGTAGGGGACTGTTAGTATCGACACTGTTGCAAATGACTATCTAATCCAATAGTAATTTTTAGTATTGATTAGTGTTTGAGTATCAGTTTTTTTTGACCACCCTGTAAGGGAGCAGCCAGCCTTCATACTTGTTATTTCTATTAAACTCAAAATACAAGTACAAATGGTGAGAGCCTAATACAAAACGAAGAATTACACACTTATTGAAGATATTACCATACATACAATACTGACAACATATAAATATTTGTCATATTGAGGATCAAATGCAGACGTGAGAAAATAAAGGATGAATTAAAAGTGAGCCTTTATTTGCTGATACAAAAAAATGCAAAATTAACAAAGTCCAAAGGCAAAGAAAACAGAAATCTAAAATCCAGTCCTAAAGGCTACAGTTATTTTTATATAGTCTATGGCATTATGACAGACATTTCTTTTCTTCATGACAAAGTTTAAAAGCCCACTGTCTATTCAGTTTACATTTGTATTTAGGGGAGCTGTAATGCTGAATGATAAGGGGAAGGACATATATTCATGACAAAACAGACCACAAATGTGATTTGTGCAGTTTTACCAGGCGACTTACTGCATGTTGTGCTGCAACAGTTCCATACTTGTTTCTGCCTGGTATTGTGTAATTGTAATTTTAGTGCTTGACACTTACAATAACCATAAAATGTTTAAGTACTGAATTTGTTTTTATTTTCTCATTGAGTAGAACATTGAATACTATTTAAAAATGCACTTTTTAACATTGAATCTACCCAAATATGATTTTAAAGCATTATATATATTAAGTTTCCTACACTACACACAATCAAGAAATTTCAGACTGATTAATAAAAGGAGGATATGTACTGAATGTGTCCAAACATTTATCTAGAATAGTACCCACATTTCTCCAAATGTGAAGCAATATTGTTCCTGTGTATCATATAACTTCAGCTGTTTAGCTCTTTAGGAGTTACTGCTTTAAAGGTTAAAGCTAGAGAAGACAGAAAGCTCCATGTATTGCATAGACTGTAACATGATTGAGTGTGGCCTTACTTTGCAAGATGTGCACCGATACGTGTCTGTGGCTATTTTTAGGTAAGTATACAGCAAACACCTCCCCAGTGCCGAAGTGGGTATACATCTTATATCTGTGTACACGCACCACTACGCCACTGCACAGGAAAAAAGTAGAGATATGAGAAAAACAAAGAAGAGAAGGACATTTTGTATAAGAATCATTGTAATTTCTTGCAATCTTGCAATCCTCGAAATACATTTATTTATTATGGATGTTGTCTGAAACCACAGTTCTTTCAGTCGTGGCATAAGATTTCTCCTATGTGAACTTTGCCTTTTGTGTTATCATATACATCCCTTGTGTAACGTCTGCGACAGATCTAAAGATAGAGGTCAGAAATTATTCTCAGGATGACAATGACTGTAAGAGAAAAGACGAGATTCCACATGTTAAATTGGCTGCTGTCCTGTCAAATACCATGCATTCTGATGAATCTTCTCAGCAAGTATACATCATTCCTTGCCTCACGGGAGAGCTCCCTGCTGCTGAATCTTAGTCCACCATTTCCCTGCTCTGAGCCCTGATCCTGTAGAACAAGCGAGAGACTGGGCCTGGGAAATGACATGCTCTGTTTAGTAAATGGCCAGAGAAACCTAGAAGAAATAGGGCAGAGAGACCGAGGAATACTGGCATGGGGAGCAGAGCAGAACAGCAGCAGCTCCCCCAAAGGCCTTCAGTATGCTGAGATGAAACAAACAGTAGATCACAGGAGCTAGATGAAGAGGCTGAGGGCGGGTGGGATATATCAAGATGCAGCGGAGGGGTGGAGAGCTGGTAGTTGTATATGAGAAAGGATAGTCAGCCCACACGTTGTTGCTGGGCGGCTGCTAATGCACTATTGATTTCTGCCACTGAGAAGATTCCCCTGCATCGCAAGTCCACTTCCATTAACTCATGTCACTGTCAGATGTCCTGAACTCTGGCTGACTTAGGACCGATGTTTAGGCTTGAGTTTAGGATTTAGGATTTATTCTTGGAGGAAACACTAAATCCATGCTGCCAGTGATTGCAAGAAGTCCTTCTCTTATAACTAAGCACCTATTCTAGGAAGAATGCGCTCAAGTGTGGGTGGCCAACAAGCTTGTCTGCTTGAGAAGTTGGGACCAACTTGTCTTTATTTTTTAGTGTTCCTTGACCTCCTGCTGAAACAATGCTGGGATTGTGTTTTATGAATAATACTTGAGCCATACAAGGATAAAACAAACAAAATCTTGATTACAGCTTTTCATATTTAAATTTTGAGTGCACATTTTCTCTCAAGGCTGCAGATATAACTGCCTCAAAAACAGTGCCTGGAAAATGATGACTGATTTGTTCTTTCTTTACACTGAAAAGTTGATGCGACTACTGTATGCCATGCTAAATTTTCTCCACCAGAGATTATTCAGTGTTGTAACATCTTCATGAGCTGTGCTACACTCATACTTTGTATTGGCATTAATAAAGGCTGCTCATACAGAACTGGGGCCATATGTCATGGATGTATTAAAAAGAACTGGATATCAGAACAGTAGAACTCCTACATTTTAATGAATGGCATGTTGTATGGTCCACTGAACAAAATGCACTAGCGCTGGATAGTTAGAAAACCTTCATGGATTCAATACAAAAGATCTTGTTTGCAGATGGAGGTGTCTTCCCAAGAGTTACTCTAGAAGGAAAATGGTTTTTGAGCAGCTGCGGATTTTTAATTGCTGACTGAGTGGTGTCACCATATCGATCTCTCCTAAAACGTCCATGATATACTGATTTATTTAAGCCGTTTGCACACATGAACTTTAGAAAATGTCAGGGGAATCAGTTTGAAATATTCCACAGTTGCCCTCTCTCACCTGTTGCCCACAACAGGAGATACTCTGCTTCAGATGCAATCTCACTACTGGAAACACTCTGTCCGGTTCAGGCAAAGGTACCTAAAGACAGGATGACCACTCACTTGCTACGAATTCACTAGACTGTTGCCTACCACAGATCAGCAAATCACACAGACTTTGTGTGAAGAAGCTGGCACGTTTAAGACCTGTTTGACCTTGTATTGGCAAAAGTACATTTTTCAGGTGATGTCTATAAAAGTTAAGAGCTGCAGTGCATGTATGAAAATTGCTTTTTAATGCGTACTGATTATGACACATTAGGGCAGTTTTGAGTGGCTGGTTTGAGTGGAATTCCTATTATAAGAAAATTTAGGGGCTTTTTTTGTTGACTGTTTACAGTCCAACACAGGACTCAGTTGTAATTTCACCTCTCAGACTTTAATTGAGTTTATTACAACCTTTGTTTTCATAGCTCAAGCCATCTGTTCTGGTATGGTAATGCTGTGCTAGCCTTAATTACTGTGATCTCAAAATACCTGCAACATTTGTTGAAAAAGGTCCAACATCACAATTAACATAAGTGTTCAGACAGTCACATAGAAGTAGCAATTTAACTGCGAAGATCAAGTTTTGGGAACTTGGTCAGTACTCTGTGATGGATGTTTACAACAGACAGTTTGTGCAATAAGTTTGGTGGGGTGTTTACAACCCATTTTTTTCCATTTTCTGGAAAATCTCTACCACATAGATCCAAAATAGTATGCTGCTATATGTTTAAATCAGTATTTTTATAGTAATGTGTAAAATGACACCAGTGTGAAAAGGATCTCTCATACTGGAGTACCTATAGAGAATATCAGAGAAACTGTAGCTTCCCAGTTTTTGTTTGTTTCTCCGCTTAGCTTTCTGTTCTGCTTCACTCTCTCCACTGTCATAGCGTCATTTTCTGCCACAGCAGGGAGCTGTTTTCAGAGAAAAAAATCTCTTAAATCCCTGTATGCACTACCTGCTGAGCAGCAAAATGGCAGACAGACACAGTTAGCGGTTAGCCGGTGAACATTTAGCAGCCAAAAGAGCCAGATATTTTCTTCAAGAGATTAAAAAAAAAAGAACATAGCTAAACTGCTGACTTTATTATTTATTAATCAACTGCATTGGAGAAGCAACTAATGATAATAATGAATATGACTCATGCATCTTTTTAATCTGGCAGTAGATCAGGTGATGCACCTACATGTGATGCAGCATTTGCATAGTCAATGAAAGCAGGCATTGTTGGCACATTTCACTCAGTATGTGGTGCTAATCGGCGCATCTTCCAAGTGTCAGTGTAGAAACACGGTAATGACTCTGTTGTTGTCAGCCGTCTCCTCTGGCTCTCGAGTCTCACCTGTAGAATTCATTAGCCGGAGCTGTCAGCTGCACTCAGAGTTGTATTGTTTGCGGGGCGTTTAGGCTCTGCCAGTGTCGCATTCACGACCAGCTGCTGTTGGTTTGCAGATTTCCCATTTGTACGCTGTAAGCACTGTGTCACTTTGTAAATGGTAAAATCTGCATTGTCTTTTGGCTCCAGTAAAGAAGCGCCATCTCCTCTGTCCTCGCCAGCCGAGCAGGTCACACACTACAGCCAGAGATACAAAGAGCAGCAAACAGCGAGACCAATCTGCGCCCTCCTAATCATCTACACTGGCCGCACTTCACTCCTCTTGGGTGTTCAATATCATCAGAGGTCACTGTGGCTCCAGGTTGCAGTATCAGAAAAAAAAGAAAAGAATAAAAGGCAGAAAGCAAATGGAGATCTGAAAGACCAAATTCAGAGTCCAAATTGAAAATCTGGGATGACCTTCTGCAGGTGCCCGGGGGGGGGGGGT
>VUQS01015762.1:2061-12358 GCA_015108495.1 Heterochromis multidens | reverse complement strand
GCACCAAAAGGAGGTTCAGGCTTTGAGAGACGAGATGGTCATCATTCAGAGCCAGCTGGAGCATGTAGAGCTGGAGAGGAGTTCTCTGGAGGAGAAGCAGACTGAGGAAAGGGAAGAGCTTAAGAACCTGCTGGAGGCCCATGCCTACACTGCAGACCTGAAGGAGCAACTGAAGACCCTAAAAGCTCAACAGGAAGAGACGGATGAAAATCTTCTGACTGAGATGAAGATGCTGAGGAATCAACATGCCACAGAGATTAAGAAACTAAAGGATGAGCATGCAGAGCTGTTTGAAGCCAGATTGGCAGAGGAGAGAAAGGAACTGCAGGAGGAAAAGGCTGAGTTGGAGAAGAGACTGTTAGATGATTGGGAAAGAGAGAAGAAATTGTTGCTAGAAAGCCATGAGGACAAAGTAAGGGCTAAATTAGAAGAGGCAAAATTGAAATTTGAAGAGGAGCATGAGGAAATGGTGAAAACACTGACAGAGGAGTGGCAGAAAGAGAGGGCTCAGCTGGATCAACAGAACAGCGAGTCTCTGCAGATGCTGCTGGAGGAAGAGATGTTGAGACTCGTCAAGGAACAAGAAGAGAAGGAGAGCAGTCTGAGGGAGCAGTGGGAGAGCGAACGAGCTCGGCTTCAAGAGCATCACGAGGCGACACTGCTCGATAAAATACTCGAAGAGAAGTCGCAGTTACAGGAGAAGATTGAGCAAAGGGAGAAAAAGCTGAAGGAGGAGTGGGAGAGGGAGAGACTCCAACTAGAGGAGGATTATGAAGGAATGATTCAGGATAGGATAAATGAGGAGAGGGAGAAGTTTGAGACACAGAGAGAGGAGGTAGAGAAAAGACTGGAAAGCTTGATGGCAGAGGAGAAGGTGCGTCTAGAGGAGAGCCATCGAGAAGCCATGAAGGAGCTGAGTGTCAAGCACACAGAGGAAAGGGACGCACTCAGTGCCATGTTGGACAAACTACGAGATGACATCGCTCAGGAGAGGTAAGAGACAAAATTTTATCTAATTAAGTTTGTCATAATTTCTTCTTCAACCAAACCAGAGTTGCTAAGCTAAGCTGATATCGCATGAAAGCAGCATTAATCCTCTAATCCAACACTGAATTTTTGCAAAGTGATCAAGTATTTAAACTCTTTTAAAAAAGGTTTCTTTGTTGAGGATTGTCAGTAATTATAATGCCATTACGTTGCAAACTGTTGCTGTAACAACCATTGAATAACCATGTGCAGGAAGGACATCGAGATCAGCTTCAACCTGAGAATCAAAGAAGTGGAAGATCGTTTCTCGTGTGATCAGGAATCTGTTGCAGAGCGTTTTCAAGCCGATGTTTTGAAACTTGAACAGCACTACCAAAGAGAGCTGGAGGCTCTTACTGAAAGCCATGTTAAGCAGAAGCTCCAGTGGGAAGCACAGATGCAGAAGGCTCTTGAGAGCACAGAGGAACAAAAAAAAATGATGGAGGAGGCCGTTGAGGAGGAAATGCAGAGATTAAATCAGGAGTGGACAAAAGAAAGACAGAAGCTAGAAAGTGTTCACAGCGAGCAAATGGAATCACTGATGAAAGAGAACAAGCAGCTGCAACATGAGCTGGATGACTTGATTAGTAAGGCCCAGACTAAAGAAATAGAGCTCAGTAGGCAGCTGAATGATCTCCATAACAGGCTTCAAGAAAACCTGAAAGCCAAACATGAGCTTCTTGTTCAGTCTGAGAACAAAGCTCTTCAGACTGAGCTCCTGTTAAATCAAACAGTCGATGATTTTAAACAGGAGAGGGAAGACCTTCTGAGTAATATTTCAGAACTTGAGGCAAAGTACAACGAGATGCTTTCTGTCTCAGAGAGGCAGACTGCAGAGAGGATTAAACTGTTAAATGAGCACGATGATTTAAAGATGAAGATTGAAGAGCTGGAGATGCTTCTTAAGCAGGCCACAGTAGACTTTGAGCTCGACAGGAGGGAGCTACAGGAAAGTGTGTCCATTCTTGAGCAAAAGTTAAAAGATACTGTTGAGATTAATGTAGAAGAGCTTAGAGCAGAGAGAGATGTGCTTAAAGTAAGAGTTAAAGAGCTGGAGATGGAAGTCCAACAGCTTTTGTCTTCTGTGGAAAAAGTAGAACACGAAGAGATGAAGGAATTAAATGGATGCGTTTCTTTATCTGGTGAAGAAACACCTCAAATTCTGGATGAACAAGATAGCGATGAAGAGACTCTAACTGGGACTCGTTATGCAGAAAGTGAAGGGGCTGAAAATATGAATGTTTTTGGCGCAAACGATGAAGATGGCTCTGCTGCCAACGATGATCAAGGAGACGGGGAGTTAATGGGTGCTACTGAAAACCAAGAACAAGACGAACAAAATACCGTGCAAGAAGAGATGAAAGAGACTCGTGAAATATGGCCTGCAAATGCTGATGGGTTTGAAGGATGTGGTGGTGTTACCAATTTCCCCGAGCAAGCTCAACTTTATCATAAAAGCTGTGAATTGGCATCCTGTGATCACCCCAACCCCAAATCCCCGGAAAAGAAAAACGAAACAGTTTTCCCAGAGATGCAGTGTGAGTCCGTCTCATCACTTGAGGCCTTTGATGACGATGAGAACAAAGTAACTCTTGAATTATGTAAGGAGGAGAACAATCCTCAAGATGTAGTAGCAGTGGGGTTTGAAAGCTCTTCCCAGGAAGATGAGCAGCATCATGGGACTGTGGTTGTGCGCTCAACACTGGAGGAGACTGGTGAACTGTGTCTGGAGGGTGCTGAGGTTAACCGTTTACTGAATAACTCTCCAGATTCAGACTGTGAACATTTAATCGTCGAATTAAAGGATAAAAAGGATAAATGTGCACATGATTGTGTGGATCAAGACTCTGATTGTGAGCAGCAGGAGCACTCTTTCCTGAAACTACAGGCTTTCTATAACACGACCACAGAAGAGAACATTCTCCTGCACGAGAAGATTTCTTTGCTTCAGCAGAAGACAGAAATACTAGAGAATCTGCTGGCTCATAACAATGAAAAGATCAAAGCTGGGCACCAGGTGTTGGAGGAAAACTACAGCCTCAAAGTTAAAATGCTGCTGTTAATGGAGCATGTCAAAGAGCTGGAGATAAAGGCCTTAAAAATGACAGATCTTCAGATTAGGTTTGAAGATTGCATGTGTGAAAATGCCAAACTGAAGGAGCAAAATGGTGAACTTGAAAAAAGGGTGTGGAGCCTTGAAAGCAGGATCAATATTTTCCACAGTTTCAAAGACCAGCAGACTTCACTTGTGGATGAGATCAGCAGGATCCGAGAAGAAAACACTAAACTGTCCGAGCTGTTCAGCGAATTGGAAAGGCAGGACGGGATTCTTTCGGTCTTTGGCCTAGATGCTGAACGACTGGAGAGCCCCACGGTGGAGGCTTTTTTGGATTTGGATAGGGAGCTTGAGGTGAATGTCGATGCAATGACTGACCTTGAGGATTGCTGTAAGGAGTTTGAGGAACAGAACACGAAACTTCGCAGAACCATCACAGAGCTACAAGACAAGTCACAGACATTAAATGAAGCGACGCAGGCTCATAGGTAACGTGGAGAAAACTAGGATCCCGACCCTTCGTGTCTCCTGTGGCCTGCGTTACCCCATCCCTTAGTGCTGTGAAGTTCTAGCTGCAATTAAGCTGCTAAACCCTCTGTGCGCTGTACCCGATCAATGTTTGTACTTGTAGGTCATCAGTGGAAAAGCAAGAAGTTGTCTAGTGCGTATAAACCGTAGAGTTGCTTATAATCGATGTGTTGCACTCTGTTTGCTGCTGATTCTTGTATGTGCTAAATATGCATCGTCTGCATTGGATTCCTACAGTTTCAGAGAATTTATTTGTCTGACTTTTTGTCTCTAGATCAGAAGCCAGTCGTCTTGCTGAAGAAAATCTCATCCTCAGGCAAAAAATCGCTGCACTGAAGGAAGAGGATTTGAAGGAGGTCCAGGAAGAATTAACGTAAGAAGCACCAAATATAATTTTCAGCTAATCACCAGTGGGGGTTTTTTTTTTTTTTCCCCATGCAAGCTCACATTTTCTTCTTTCACTTAATTTCAGACAAACATGGGAGCACCTGAAGAAAGAGAAAGTAGCAGCTCAAAAATCAGCAGAGAATTTCCAGAAACAGGTAATGTCATAAATATACAAAAGAAACTAATTTCTCTTCACACGCTGACTTCTGTTCATTCAGAAACAGATATTTACTTAAAAACATGAATCTCTACAGATTGCAGAGCTGTGTTTGCAGAGCCAGCAGCTGGAGGATGTGAATGGCATGCTGTCAGAGAAAAATGCCCAAAATACTGCTGATGTGGAGAGTCTACGACAGCAGCTGGCAGAACTGATAAAGGAAAACGAGAGGAGGGAAGTGTCCTCTGCTGAAGAGAAAAACAAGGTAAACGGCGTTTAATGACCAGCTGACGGTCGTCACGGGGTGGTGTTGGTGGTGGTGGTGTTGGTGTTAGCAGGTAGTTAATTGGTGGCTGTTTTGTGTTAGCTGGCAGCTTGTGTGTCTGCTCTGGAGGCAGAGTTGACCAAAGCTCTGGAGGACACTGCACAGCTGGAGGAGAGGAATATCCAGCTGTCACAGAAGCTCTCTGACCTCAGAGAGAAGGTGAGCATTAGATTATGGGCACCGAAACACTTCACAGACACAAAGTTAGAAACTTCCTAACACCACCTTCTCTTGCAATTAAATGGCCAAGTTCATCCATATCTCTGAATAATTTCACCTGCAATGATTAAGATACAGAAGAAATGCAAACTAATTAGTTTCTAGCCTTAGGGCAGCTATGATTGCTGAGATGTTTGGGTGTCATCGCCCTTCACCATTAAAGGTATGTAAAAGATTGTTCATTACACCTGTAGGTGTCTTTCTTTTGTCAGGCCGTCATGGCGGACACAATGGAGAGTCACCTCAGCCATCTTGTAGAGGAGCGGAAGAGTGTGGATAAGGAGACTGTAGGTCTGCGCAACCAACTAGCCAAAGCTCAAGAGAGGGTAAGACTGCTGTAACCTAAAGGATCTTAATGGGTTGCCAGATGGATGACAAATTATATTAATTCTATGTTGATTTTTGGATAGTTGGTATAGTGGGCTTATTCCAAAGCATTTAAAAGGAATTTACACAGATTTATAACAAACCACAGAATGAACTCCTACTCGGTGAGTGAATTAGGTCTAATATGTTTCTTTCCACTCAAGGTCAAGACCATGGAAGAAACTCTTCAGACTGTCAACCATCAAAGCGCTCGCCTGAAGTCGGACCTTCGTGTCTTGCAGCAAGAGAGGGATTCTCTCAAACATGAAGTTGCAGTGCTACACAAACAGCTGCAGAATGCCATGGATAAAGTGAGATTTTCTTTCTGTATAGTAAGCTAAAAGACACAAGCTGAGGAGAGAACAAAATGTGACCTTTTTGCCCTTGTTAATCTCAGAACCGTATTTTGGAGATGGCCCTGCACTCGAGCGGTCTGCAGAATCACAGCAAGAAGCTGTACAGAGATGAGATGTCTCGGCTGATGGAGCAGGAGCAGCAGTTACTGAGGCAAGAAAACGAGAGACTTCAAGCAGAAGTGCGCAGCATCAAAGGAGACCTCGTCCAGTCCAGAGAAAAAGTGAGTTGAGCGCCACAGCAAAAATGGCATGACTTTTAAAAGCCATAACAGTTTTCATCTTCTTTTTCCTCTCTCTGTTAGTTATGTGAGCTGTTTTATTTTGTGTCTGCAGGTCCGTCAGCTTGATGCTACCATCCTGTCCCTGAAGCAGCACAAACCTCAGAGTCAGTCCTCCCTGATGAAGGCCTTGGAACAGGAGAACTTCTCTCTAAAAAAGGAGCTTGAAGCACAAAGGGAGCTGACCATGGTGTGCATTCATGCTGCCGACCATAACCAAAATGTTCTGATTATATGATGTCCTCAAATTCATATTACATGTGCTTTTTATTCAGGGCTGTGAAGGTGGACAAAGACACACTGAGCTGGAGAGCCTTCAGCAAGAAAACGAGGCGCTCAAGGCCCAGTTGGCTCGACTAACAACACAGCTGCTAGAGGTACGCCAACGTTTCTTACTTCAAAGTTTTTATAGTTCTAAGTTTTCTTTGGATAAAACAGTTCATCATGAAAGAAAAATAATAAAATTTTTTTCCTTATTTACAGACGTTTCAGGCTCAATTCATGGGACTCCTGCCTCCATCACCTCACAGGATGCCCAGGGGACAACATCGTGGTGAAGATCCGGACAACATGCAGGTACAGTGCAATTCAGAACTCCCACAATAGCAGACCTGACCAAATGTATAACTGTAATTGGTGGAAAAGCTAAAGAAAAGTAGCATTCTGCTTAAGTAAGCTTGGATATTTAAAACAAATAAGTCATTTTCAAATTGCCTGAGCCTGCTGAAAGCTTAAAGGTTTAGTACCACTGCATCAACAGTGATGCATTACATTTATGGACTGCAATTTTTTTCCTCACATCATTATTTTGTTTTGGCACATTTGCTGTTTTTTTTCTTTTGTTTTAATATTAAATTCATCTTTGAAGCTTGTGCACTACTTCTCATGTTGGTTCACTCTGTAATGGGCATTGATACGTAGACCTTTGTCATAGCAGCGGCATTTTGCCATGAAATTGTAGGTAAACACGGGTGTTTCTAATTAATGAAGGTTTGGTTCTGTTTAGGCACAGAGCCTTCATTAATGTGATTAGAAACACCTTTGTTTACCTACGACTTCCTGTCATGACTGCTGTTAAATTACTTTCATAAATTGCTCAATTCAGGTATTAAATAATGTACAGCATTTTATCAGTTTTGTGGCTGTAAATATCAGTGAAAAAAACTGTACATCACTAACATTTTAACATCATAGAGGAAAAAAAAAAAGTGTAACCTGAGCTTTTTCCATTCCTTTTTGTTTTTAAAGCTGTGTTTGCTGTGTTTTGTTTTTTGCACCCATCATAGATCCATCTTGGCACCCGTCTGTCCTCATCTCCTTTTTTCATATCTGTAGAGTTTACTTTATGGGTTTGGCATTTAGTCTGTGGTGCCTGTGTGTTTTTTGCTTGTTTTTTGATCTCATTCTCTTATTTTATTTTCCACCTTGGGGTTGAAGTAGTTGCTGTGATGTGATCATCTGGGTGTGGTTCTGGTGGCTGATCTTTATTAATTTATTTTTCCTTTTGTCACTTTTTGTCACACACTCATTGCGTAAACCTCCATTTCTCAAGTATAGGTTGTCCTTAGTTTTATCTATAAGTGGCATCTTCCACCTTCATCTACCATCACCAGGTTACCATCAACACAGTGGAGTTTATTAGCAACAAAACATTTATACAATGCACAACTGTTACAGAAAATTTAATTTGCTAGTAAACTATAACTGAAGCATTTGCTGAATTCTTTTTTTTTTTTTCTTCCCCTAATTGCTGCCTTAGTCCTAGTTTGCCCACATCTTTGTTCACCACCAGTGATCAGTGAGGATCAGTTACTGACTGAAGTAACTTTCAGATAAATGGAAATGTTCAATAAATATGTATAAATATTCAAATTATATTACACAACACCAAAATTGTGACATTTTTAAGTACTTGGGCACCTGTATGTATGATCAGTCCTGCTGTTCATGCTGGCTATAGCACTGTCCTAATCCACCATCCCTACTTTGCACCAGAAATAGACTGATGAGTGAAGCCAAAACTAATATCAACCATTTAAATCTCAGTTACTGTTTCTGACAGTTGTGGTAACTTGTAGAAACCCACTGGATTTGTGCAGCTCTGTTTACTTTCTGTTATTAAACAGTGGACTATGAATTTGCAAACCCATAATGACGGCATGTTTTTATTGCCAGTATGGACAGGAGGAGTGTTGACATCCTGCAAATTATTTTTCTTTATTATTAGGCTACTTATTCTATAGTTTTTTACTTATTCCTCTATCTTAATTTATTCAAGTCTACACACATCTCAATATGTAACAACCATGAAAACCCATCTTTAGGATTTAGAGGAGAGGGTAGAGCCCTGGTGAAGTGTACCTGCCTTTTCTCTGCAGGGGGCGATGCCGGAGCAGCGGGCGGCACACGCAGACAGCTGCCGGCGGATCGGTGGATTGTAACGCCAGCATCATTTCCTGCTCTTCGCTTTAGAAACTGCTTATCTTCTGCTCTCCCTCTGTGTCTGGAGTAAAACTCTGACTGTAACACATGACACCCCGCTTTCTGCATCCTTATAGGAGATTGTGAATTGTGATATAAAAACTGTAGTTGTATTTCAGTGCTGCTAGGTGGCAGGAAGACACAGAAAAGGCTCCTGGTGTTTTCCCAATGGGATTTTGATCACACTGACAGTTAATAGACTTTATGTATTAAATGTAACATCTACTGAACATATACAGACCGGAAAGTTGTAGGACCACATCCTGATTATGGGGAATCTCTTCAGGGTTGTCTGGGAATGACGGTTATGCACTTGTACCTTTTTTAACTTTTAAATGGTTTATAACAGGGTTTGTATCCTCAGAGGAAAAATCTTGTAGGACAGTTTGCTTCATCAAGGGGCAACGTTAGTGCCTGACAGCCTTCTGAGCCTTTTTCTAACAATCAAACCATTCCCACCTGTTATTGTCAGGTGATGTTACTGTGTGCAGTCAGGGTTTATAAAGATTTCTCAATGAAGGTACTGAGTTTTTAGTCCTCTGCTGTCCTCTACTGTATATTTGTGTTCTGGGCCTCTATTGTTGCTGCTGAACACCCAAAGTGAATCACATCTTTTTTTTTTTTTCTTAAGCAAAGACTGATCAAACATGTTTGGTAATTATTTTTCATTGTTTGTCTGGTATTTATTAAATCTTTGAGGTTGGTAGTGTGTCTTTAGTACAATGTGTCATTATGTCTGTGTGTTGGTTTTAAATCATTTAGTATATTTTTTTCTTCTTACAATGCACATCTGTTTTATTTATTTTTATTTATTTTGTCATGTTTAGGGTTTGTTTTATTTATGCATTAAATTATTTTTTGTAGCGGTATCTGGAATATATGTCATCATTTTATACCTATTTATATTTTATCTATTCTAGTGAATCATCCTCCCCTTTAGAAATGTAACAGAAATTTGTTAATAAAAAATAAAGGAACTAGATCACAAGAAATGCTGTCTGTATGTTGTTTCTGACTCATCTTACACTCACATTTTTCTTTTACACCCACTCAAAAGCTAAAAAATTCACATTTTATATAATAATATTGCATCAGCAGCAGTTTGACGATGTCCTCGACTGTCTTCTCCCCAGGATGAAAGGGAGAGGAAGATGAAGAACATGGAGGAACGGATGAAGGAAATTGAGTTGTCTCTGCATAACGTCAAGCTGCTGCTCAAAGAGAAGGTTGTTCAACTCAAAGACCAGGTCAGTTCAGTTTCAGTTCAATGGTTTCCACTCAGTTGTTTTTAAGGTGCTGTAGCCGACAAGGCTGGACTGCTGTTTGGAAGTTAAAAAGGTATTTTACATTAGCTGATTTGGATTTTTTGACAAAAACATAAAAGGGGACTTATTAATTCAGTTCAGTTTTATTTTACCGTATAGACTCACAACAACAGTCACCTCACTGCGCTTTGTATTGTAAGGTAAAACCTATAATATCAGAAACACCAGTCTGACAAGTCCCTATAAGCAGTCACTTGGCAACAGTGGGGGAAAAGAATTCACTTTTAACAGGAAGAGACCTCCAGCAGAGTGGCAGTCATCTGCCACAATCGGTTGTAGTTTGAGGGGAAAAAAAGGAGCACATGGTAACAATGACACAACACAAACTGTGGGCGACAGCAGACAAAGGTTAATGATATTCAATAGTGACATATGCTCAGTGCATCAAGGGAATTCCCCCAGCAGCCTGAGCCTATATCAACATAACTAAGGGATGATTCAGGGTCATCTGATGCAGCCCTAACTATATGCTTTATCAAAAAGGAAAGTTTTAAACCTAATCTAAAAGTAGAGAGGGTGTCTGTCTCCTAAAACTGGGAGCTGGTTCTACAGGAGAGGGGCCTGATAGCTGAAGGCTCTGCTAGGAACCATAGGTAAGCCTGTACTCTGAGAGTGAAGTGGTCTATTGGAATAATATAGTACTATAAGGTCTTTAAGATCTGGGGTCTCATCATTCAGGACTTTATAAGTGAGGAGAAGAAGGGAGAAAGGGAGGAAAAAGATCCTTTTTTCAGGGAACTTTTAGTACAGCCTGATTTAAAAAAAAAAAAAAAAAAAAAAAACTGTTAGTTCC
>VUQS01015759.1:5006-23700 GCA_015108495.1 Heterochromis multidens | reverse complement strand
CAGTTCTACCTCATAAAGTTACCAACTCTTCCTTGTAAATTTCCCAGTTTTTTTTCTCGTATATTTCCCAGTTTTTTCTCGTATATTTCCCAGTTTTTTTTCTCGTATATTTCCCGTTTTTTTCTCGTATATTTCCCAGTTTTTTCCTCGTATATTTCCCGTTTTTTTCTCGTATATTTCCCAGTTTTTTTTCTCGTATATTTCCCAGTTTTTTTTCTCGTATATTTCCCAGTTTTTTTTCTCGTATATTTCCCAGTTTTTTCTTCGTATATTTCCCAGTTTTTTCCTCGTATATTTGTCAGTTTTTTTTCTCGTATATTTCCCGTTTTTTTCTCGTATATTTCCCAGTTTTTTCCTCGTATATTTCCCAGTTTTTTTCTCGTATATTTGTCAGTTTTTTCTCGTATATTTCCCAGTTTTTTTCTTGTATATTTGTCAGTTTTTTTCTCGTATATTTGTCAGTTTTTTCTTGTATATTTGTCAGTTTTTTCTTGTATATTTCCCGTTTTTTTCTCGTATATTTCCCAGTTTTTTTCTTGTATATTTCCCAGTTTTTTTCTCGTATATTTCCCAGTTTTTTTCTCGTATATTTCCCAGTTTTTTTCTCGTATATTTCCCAGTTTTTTTCTCGTATATTTCCCAGTTTTTTTCTCGTATATTTCCCAGTTTTTTTCTCGTATATTTCCCAGTTTTTTCTTGTATATTTCCCAGTTTTTTTCTTGTATATTTGTCAGTTTTTTTTCTCGTAAACCTGCAGGTTTCAAAATATCACTGAGCCCCGTTTTCTCCTTTTACCTTCAGTGGTACTACCACTGTACACACTGTAGTATTTCAGAAACACCTGAGACCAAGCTGTGCACAAATATCAGCGTTTACACCTACAACAGCGTCTGTGCTCATTTACCTGATTTCCAGCTCTGCCTGCACCCAGGTAAGGGCTGTTTACAGTGTCACCTGTATGCTGACGTCACTTCTCCAGGTGAGCTTTCTGCTCTCGTCGTGTCTTGAGAGCACCTGACAGCTAGCACTGGGTTAGCCGCCTTTAGCACGTTACGTGATGTTACCTATTATCCTAATGCTCTAATATGTTAACACCTGCAGCCTGGAGGGGGCTAACGGCGGTCACCTGACGCCGTCTGAAAGATGCATGAAAGCGGCGTCTCTTCGCGGAGCGTCGGTTCGGGTTTCGCTGCTACATCAGGCGAAGGATCAGCTAAGCAGCTAACGTTAGCTAAGCAGTTAGCTTTATTGGTGAGAGGGAGAGTTTCCGCACAGCTGTGTTAAAAAGACGGGAAAAAAAAAAAACACCTGACAACAAGAAAACTATTAAAAACAGCACATCTGTCCTTCTCATCCAGTAAACATCAGGGAATCGCTTGCAGGGGGAAACCCTGCTTCCATTATCGGCCACTGCACTAAGCCTGGCCACGGCTGGCTAATTTCACTGATTACAGCAAACAGATAAATGCACAGACTCACGGAACAGCGAGCACACTTTAAAACACCGAAAACCGAGTGTGTGCCTGAGTAACACTGAGCAAGAGGAGAAACCCTGTCCGATAATGGGCGCATCGATGCATATAGCACGCAAGCTAGCGGCGCTGAACAACTTCGCCCAACTGGCGCGAGCCAGGGATTAAAATAAAAACAGTAACGGCGCTTTAAAGGTGGACTCACCGGACCTCCGCGTGCACAGCAGCCCGGTCGGCCGGTCTTCCTCACGGTAACGTGTCGAAACAGCCCAAAAAACAGACAAACAAACGAAGAGAGACTCAGCGGAGCGGCTGCTGACGCAGAGCGGAGCTCCTACTGACGGGAGGTGCCTTCACGGTCCGCTGGGAAACCACAGAACCGTCAGAGATTACACAGCGCAGAGGGCAGAAATTCATTACTGAGCGCCATTATCAGAAAAATAAAATAAAATAAATGTAGCTCAGGGAGGAGGATA
Organism: Heterochromis multidens; assembly: GCA_015108495.1. Classification (NCBI taxonomy): domain Eukaryota; kingdom Metazoa; phylum Chordata; class Actinopteri; order Cichliformes; family Cichlidae; genus Heterochromis; species Heterochromis multidens. The sequence goes on along the minus strand of VUQS01015759.1, from coordinate 21,752 downwards.
ATATGAATTTAAAGAGGTTAAAGTTGTAAAAAACCAGAGAGAAGGAAGAAAGAAAGAAAATTCAACTATAGAATTAAAAATGTAGCTCAAGTAAGGGGAAAAAGTCTATATATGTATATATAAAAATAAATGAAAAGGTAAAAAATAATAAGTTTATATTAGGGAGGGCGTTACCTTCCCCAAAAAATAAATAAAATATTGTGCTTGGAGATATTCTGAGAAAAAAAAAAAAACTCCAGATAAAAATATATTTTAAAAAATATATAAAAAATAAAATAGAGAACTAAATAAAAATAAGTATGTGTAACTCAGGAGCGAGGCAATAGCTGAAAAAAACCCCAAAACATTAATTTTCTTTCATGGTGATTGTTACTACACTCGACCATCATTTACAGGGAATCGTCCAAAAAAGAGAAAATATCCAGTGAGCGGCGGATCTCTGGGAGAAAATGCCTCGTTGATGTAAACACATTGAATGAAGGGATGAGCCGCTGAGCTGCAGCCAGCAGGGGGCGCACAAGACACATTTTTCGCGTTATTTTTATTGTTTATGTGCGCTTCTATCACAGAAGACCCAAGTACTCAGTTACAATCCAAAACCCGAGTAATCAGCAAGTTAAAGTTACTCAGTGACTCCTGTCAGTGATGTCATGTTAAATTGTATAACTGTAAACCTACATTTAACTTCTTTATACATTATTTGGGTATTTAGTGTAAAGCAATGACTCATTCTCAGGAGGTGGCAGTTATTAATAGGTCACTTAATAACTGTGTAATATGAATGTAAACAGCTCCGAAAATCTATTATGCATATAATAGAGGCAGATTCAGGGAGTACCTCTGATTTAAGCTGCCTGATCTATATTTAATTTAAATTGCTTCTATTGTTCTTCTATTGTGGATTTTTTTATGCAATCCCAAAAGAATGAAAGGAATGTGATGGGTTCAGTTACGTGTCAAAACAAAATAAAACTCAAACGTCCTACTGCTTCCGAACCCGTCCATGTGATTCTCTGAGGTGTGTGTGTGTGTGTGTGTGAGCTGGATAACTTTCCACTGTGTCACTACTGTCACACACACCTGAATGAAACCACACACACACCCTCCCGGGGGTGGAGTTTCTTCGTGGTTTTAAGCGATGCGTAACGCGCCGCGCTGGTGTCATTACGCACACGGAGCTCACCAAGAGCGCAGCAGGGGCGACTTGGATTATCTTTTCCAGCCAAATCAGAGACTAATGTTGCTGCTTTCTCTGTGAAGGAGAGAAAACTTCTTTCCAGCTGCTGGTTTTATCCTCATGATGGGTAAGAATTTTTTTTACTTTTCTACATTTCATCGCATTTTTTTTCAGGTGTAAAATGGAAAATGAAGCTTTACCTCAACTGAAGTTACTATATTTTTCAGGGAAAGTCTGGAAGACATTTATACAGTAAATATTCTGTTACATCTATGTTAAAGTTAAAACGTAATATACTGAATAAGTCTATCTAATATATGGATAGACTTCATAGTTTTTCATAAAAATATGAAACAAATGTGAAGACTCTGATTTCTCTGTTTGTGCCCAGCTGTAAAGATATTGGCTGCATCCTATTAGAAAGAGAAAAACTGGAGTTTATGTTTCAAAATTCAAAAGATCAACTATTAATATCAATTTTCTTGAGTAACAATTTTAGCATAAAAGTGTTTATTACCTGTGAGCCTTTAAAGGAGAAGTTAAGAGGGAGTTTTCCTTTTGCCTGAGTAATAAAAAAAAAACAGAAGAAGGGTATTTCAGTGTAAAAAAAAAAAAAAAATAGGCAACTTTTTTCCACATCTGAAAACGAGTCCAGGTATGGGTAAAAAGTAAAAACGCTTCACTCCTGATCAGTTTTTGTTTGATAGCCTGCAGAAATTATTTAATCACTTTGCCAATAATCATGGATGGACATCAATAATGACTTTTTGGGGCTATTTAAATAATCGAGTCAACAGAAATATTAATATTAATAACATAACAATGAGTGTATATAACTGCCAGTGCTGGGTTTCATCACTGACTCAGCATTTTATCACCCATAAGTCCTGAGCCAGAGAAAACCAGCTGCTCCTTTATTGTCTCATGACAATGAAATTAATCTAAATTGGCAGGAATAGATACATATTTTTGATCTAATTAAAAAACAGTAGAAATATTTAAATAATAATAATAACAATAACTTAACAGTGATGAAAAGTGACCATTCTCGGTTTAACCAGTCAGAACTATAATTTTAGTGTTCAGTTTTTATTTTTCACATGAAGTTTGAACTTAAATCTGTCTCTAATGTCCATTTTTTTTTCTTTTTAAGTTAACCCCACAGTGATATTTAGAATAAGCCGGGTCAGAACAAGTCCATGTCTTCAGGTGTAGTTTTCAGGGGGACTCAGGTGTAACTACCCCTCAAGATTTATCATGTTTTACCCCCTTAATAAAAGCAGAAAAAAAGCAAAGGATTTGCAAAGGAAATCTACTGTTACATGTTGATTTTTTAGCTTTTCTGTACATAACTAAGAGACAAATTGGTGCAGAAAATTCAACAAAACTCAAAAGCAATTAAAGAAAGTAAGTGTGTGTCCACAGTCCTCAAACTACACCTGTAGGTTTGTTTTACCTGTATGATAGGTAACAAAGTGTTGTGCTTGTCCTGCTCACCTAATGTTGGACTAAATTTAACGCTCTACTGACCCGTGACTGAGGACCTAAATGAACCCAGACTGTTTTCAGACCCAGACTCATTAACTGTCACCGCCTCGTCTTTACTTATATTTTTCTTGGCACTCCTATCATTTCCTCATTTCTGGCTTTTAAAACTCATCGAGCAGCATTTCTCTTTGTTCTGAAGTTGTCATGAGAGCAGCATTAGGCAGGAATGTGCCGGCCAAGGAGCTCAGTGGTTTCGGCTCCATGATCCTGTTCTGCAGCTGCCTGTTCTCGGTTAACTGGTCCATCAGGTGCGCGTCCGTGTGTGTAAACTAAATGTACACTTCTGCTCCGTTACATTCCCGAGGGAAACACTGCACTTTCTACATTTATCTGACAGGAACAGTCGTGGATTTTACAGCCTGTGAAGTTTAATACACTGTTAAAGGTTAATCCAGCGCTTTATGACCTTCTAGCTTTTGATCTCTAACAACAAAACTGCTGATTTCTGATGGCTTTACCACCAATTTATAAGCACAAACATAATTTATTCATCTTAATGCACTTTTACTTAAAGAAAAATATATTTGTGCATATATTTTTTTTTTGCATTACATTATGCATATTCTTTAAATCTTACATTTTATTGCTTTTTCATTGTGCCAAATGTGAATATACTACAATTCTGATGTAGAAATCTTGCATTATAAAGACCGTAATAACAATGAAAGGTACTTGAAAGATATTTTTAGTGATTGTAAAGCAGCAGTAGCATCTATAAACTTTAAATTTGTAGATTATAAGTAGCTAACAATTTTAAAACCTCCAGACTTTTTTTGTTGTTGCATGTACCCACATGTTAAGCAGCTATTTAAGGCCTAAATATGTGAACTTCTCTAATATTTCACAAAATACTACATAAAAATCCATAAAATTATGAAAAAATTATGCACAACCCTTCACATCTATCTTTTTCAAAGTAACTGCACTATAAATACTCAATTCTAGAGCAGCTTTGCATGATTTGAACTCATGTTTGTATAGATGTTCCTGACTGGACATTGCTTGGTTCCTGCTTATAGAAAACGGTGCTAAAATTTTTCCTGTGTGGGCGACAGTGGGTCACAGAGCCTTGCAGCAGCCCCTCTGTTCAACCTGTCTGAAACAAGCTGTTTTAGCTCCTCCCCCTTTACACCAACTTTGTTCTGATTGGCTGCCCCTCAGACTAGAGCCTGAGCTGACGTCTAGTCCCTCCTCTGTGTCCGCAGACTCTCCTTCAGAAGAAGACTAGATGATTCTTCAGAGCATAACCAGACATGGACCTCCGTCTGCAGGGAAACTCTCAGCTCCACTACAGGGTCAACGGGGGCAACTCCAGGCCAGGCGTGAGTACTCGAAAACCCCTCAAGTTAATTCATGATTTAGTCAGAGTTGAGCTTTTCTGTTGATTCTCTGTAATTTAGCACACATTTTCACAGATTTATAAGCAAACACAAACTAGAAACTAACTGAAACTAAACTTTTTTTTTTTTTTTTTTCAAATTAAAGCAAAACTACTTTAATATAAAACTATAATAACTCTGGTACCAGACCAGATTTCTCTGAAGGTCGGGAATCGGGGCCCAGAAGTCGCTGCATAAGTTTTAGATTTTTTAATCTGCCCAAACCCACCGAACATCGTGACATGAAACAGCAGTTTGATGAGTGGTTTAGTTTTGGCCTTTTTTGTTTTAAATAGGACAGTACAATGAGAGTTGGGGGGACAATACACAGGAAATGGGTTGAGGCAGACTTGAACCTCGGCCCCTGCAGTAGCCTTCAACCAGGCCATGGTTATTTTGAGTATTTTGCCCCCGAGGCGTGGCTACTGAGCATGGCTACTGAGCATGGCTTTGCAGCTGTGTTGAATTGAAATAAAGTTAGGTTAAGGAGGTCACACTGGTGTGTAGTCCTGGTGAGGGAAGAGCAAATCCTCTACCCCGGTGAGAGTGAAAATGGAAACATCAGGCTGTTGGGTCTTGGCAGGAAGGGGAAGCTGATGCTACGAGGTGCCACGCTCGATTGACCTAACCCAGCAAGCACATCTGAAACAGCAACTTCATCTCCCTGAAGTGTACACAGACAGATGTTGATGTTGCTTCTACGTGGAGCAGAGGTCAGACAGTCTCTTACAAAGTCATAAATATCGATCTTTCTCGAACGCAAACTTTTTCTTAACAAGGACATGCAGCCGAGTGTGAAACTGCATCTTGACTTTCATTTTGGAGCTATTTTTCAAGCAAGACCAGATGACTAGAAAAGACCACCAGCCTTTACTTTCTTCTGAAGTCATAGTGTCTAAACCTCGGACACGGACAGACTCACTGCAGCTCCCATCTGCACCAAAAACCTCCTTTGGAACACCTGACTGGACATTGCTTGGTTCCTGCTTATAGAAAACGGTGCTAAAATTTTTCCTGTGTGGGCGACAGTGGGTCACATCATAGAAGAGAAAAGGGCAGTCCTGTTCTTTTTGTCTTCTTAAACACAGTAAACAGACTCAGCGTATCAGGTGAACACTTGATTGTTCAAAGTGCCCGTTCACGCTGGCTGAGGCCTCGACCGACGGCGTGTTTACACAACGCACCCAGTCATCTCAGAAGCTGGGAATCTACACCTGCCCAACAACTTAATCCCTTCACATGCCTTAGGGATGACATTCATTATCAGCGCACGACACGGCCGAACCGGTTAAGCTGCAGTTTTTTAGGTCCTGAGCTGCTTCGCTACAATGGACGACATTCACGGCAGCAGAAACCAGCAGATCTGCGTGTTTATCTCTCATTAGTTTCAGGAGGGTGTTGCTGCAGGTGTCTTTGTCTTTGCAGGTGTCTCAGTAACCTTGTCGTGGTACTTTTCGTCTCAGCAACAACCCCCTATTGCCATGTCAACAGCCTGAAGGTCATCACCTTGACAGAGCTCAAATAAGCAGCTTCCTCCAGGCTGGAGCAGTGATACTCATGTTTAAGTCCTGGGTAATTGGTTCAGTCATTAAGATGTCAACATTCAGATTTTTTTTGGTGTCTTCTCTGACAGCTCATGTCTGTAAAACACACTGAGCCACAACATTAGAAACAGGTGAAGTGAGTCTCTCTAATGCACATAAAAATGGTACAAAACTCACATTTACTGAAGAGCTTTGAAAGAAAATATTAATGTGTTGCCTTTTTTTCTCATCTCAGTCAGCAAGCGGAGTTATGGAGGTTGTTGGAAGCTGCAGAAAAAGCCAGAAAGTGAACATGCACCGTCTAGCTGTAATTTAAAATTATAATGAACTACTTTGTTCATGTAATGTGGCCTTTTTTTCTTTGTGGCCACCCCTATTTATTTTTAAGTCCATTACACATTGTGTCAGGGGATTACCTATCCCCAAAAGCCATGTGGTCTGGTTTAAATAGGCGACCTCGATCCTTATCAGGACCGCAGAAAGACCTCAGCAAAATCAGCAGTCACCGAGTGATGTTACTGGATACCCTGCTGTGGTGGTGGTGTTGTTCAGTGGAAGCCGGGTATGTAGAGGTGAAGGTGAAAGGGAGAAGAGGAAGAGGTGAGGTAGCCATCCAATAGAAGAGAGAAGGCCACTTGAGCCAAAAACAGGGTGGGAAAAGAAGTTTGGAGGAACAAACAAGTCTGTGTTCCCTCTGTACACATGCCTACTGTATGAGAAAGTCATACGTGGACGGTTTGTATCCATATATGTGGAACTCAGTGATGAAGAGACGTGCAGGCTAACATTAGCAGCAATATTCTTCTATTTTTTTATTGCATTTAGTAAAGTTTGGTAGCAACAGTTAAAATCATAGATTTTCATCTATTCATTTTGCATTAATACCAATAAACTGCCACCCAGTGAGAGTGATGACTTTTTCCCTGAGATCTTTTACCTTCAGTCTTTTTTCAGTTTGTTTCAGTCATAAACAGTATAACAGATGGATGGAGCTACTGAGAGGTCACACACTGGTTTGTGAAATCCCGTGAAAGCCTCGAGCTGAGGATTTCCACTGTCGCCATCTTGGTATTGTCTAACATCAGGAAGCATATCTTGGATAATTCGCCTTTCTGACTCTTAGAAACTAGAGATTGAGCACATGTAACAGTCTTCCCCGAAGTCTTTTTGCAACCCCAAGGGTCGCCCCCTGCTGGCTGTAGGCAAGAATGCAGTTTTAAGGCACTTCTTTTTAGAGCCACTTCCAACTTCTATATCATCTGTGGTTTAATTAAAAAACTGAACATGCCGAGTTGTGAACTTACCGGAAATGAGCTGCTGTGCTAGTGCCGCATTATGCTTCATCTTCTGCTACTTGTTGTACTGTATTTTTCTACAGTGAATATGAAAAATTTAACACGCTTAAACACTAAACAATACGTGGAGGTATGCACGGGAGAGAAGAGGACTGAAAGTCAGTAGAAGCGAGGCAGAATACATGTGTGTGAATGAGAGGGAGACAGGTGGAAAGGTGAAGCTGCAGGGAGCAGAGGTCGTGAAGTGAAGACAATTTATTCTTTTCAGTGGCCAGCAGGGGGCGACTTCTCTAGCAGTAAAAATCTTCCGGTTGCATAGAAGTCTGTGGGAAAATGACCGCCAGCTCTCTTGCCCTATGACCTTAGTAAACACTTTCCTGATAACTTTATTGGCTCAGTCACTAGTTTGAGAGCATATTGAATAAATCCTGAAGTCCATTTTGTAAATTATGGTCATTATTAGAGTAACGCTGCGATTAATCTATCTAGAGCCTGTGACGTAGCCCATGCAAGTGGCCGACGCCATTCCCAGAGTTTATACCTGTGCGGGCATAACGTATAGATATATTTCTACGGAGGTGCACTTGTATGGAGCCCTATGGAGGTGACGGTGTACCTACAGCATACATTTATCACAGAAGTATAAATGATAAAGGAACATTATCCAGGATTTAATCACTGGTGGTTTCTCTTGCATCACATTTGATTTCAAAACACCAAGATGGCGGCGGCAAAAACACTCAGCTTTGGAGCGATATCATGATGGCTTTGTTCATACTTTATACACAGTTTTATATACAGGAAGTACACAAGTAATTTTTGGCCAACTAATCAAGCTTAGCACACAGTTTCTAAAACAAACTAAAGAAAAATGGTTTCAAGTGCCTAAATCTGAAATCCAGAGTGCCTCCCTCTTAAGTAGCAACCTTTGAATCTTCCCCTCCCTTTGTAAATACTGGAAAAACTACGCTGTGTGTGCTGTATGCACTACAATGATTCACAAGTAACACGAGTAATTAAACTCTGACCAAGCCAAAAATCATGAATAAAGAAGACACAGCAGAAATAATAATGCACCATATCAGTGAGGTTTTAAATGTCTCTTCACAGAATGATCAGGAACAAAAGCTTCTGAGTCAGGAAGAGCAGGAATGCCTCCAGTTCTTTGAGAACACCATTGATTCCTTGGAGGCGAGTCTGGAGGAGGATGACTGGAGGCTTGTGAGGGCAAGGCCCATCAAAAACGCCACTGAAGAAGTCAGTGGACCCCCTGCTATGAGTGCCAACCACGGGGTCACTGTTTCTCCCCACCTCGCCAGACCTCCCAGGCCCAAAGACCAGGATATTATTGACTTGGTCCACCAGGAAGTGGACCTGGTGCATCCTAAACAGCCAATCTTCGGCTCCACCCATCCAGGTAGCGTACAGCTGTTGGTGTTCATGTGCAGGTCATAGTCAGGACACTGGAAATACCTCAGTTACAATATTTAAGCAGATTATTAAATGAAATATCTAAACAACTAAAGCCCTGACGACTGAAACTTTTGCAATTTCTTTCTACCAGGTTATCAGAGTATGGTGCCTCCCCCTGAAAGTCACTTTGAGATAAAGCCGAGGCATGATCCGATGGACCACTTGCCTTCAGAGTACAACCCTCCCCTACCGAGTGGTGTGCCCGGGCCGACGGACAGCTCCTACCACCCACCAGGCTGTATCCCCACTCCAGTCCTGATTGCCCAGAAGATGGCTGAGAACCAGCCCAGGGGAACCTCTAACCTCCTTCCTTCTTCACTCCGCCACTGCAGCCTGGACTCCGAAAAGCCACCGAGCCCAAGTACAGATCATCCAGTGAAACAAGGTCCTCCTACCTCTGCTAAGCCTACTCGCTACCCCGCCAACATCAACGTGATCCTCGGCAGCAAGGACCGCCAACACCAGCCGATGCCCAACGTGAACATCCATGAGAGACAGGCACAGATGCTGGCAAACTTAGGTACGAATCACCCTCTGCTGCAGGACAATTCTAAACAAAATGTAGGGGAGAAAGCTCAAAATATTCCTACTCGCAGCATTTCCTTCAGAGACCCCACACCAGACAAATCCAGGATGGAGGCCTTGTCTAAGCTAGGCCTGACCAGAAATCGAGCTATGTCTGGGGGGATCTCTCTCCAAATCACCCCTAACAGTACCCCACTGGTTCCTCTTACAGGTGCAGGCAGCAGTCCCACACCTCTGGAGGCTTATCATCCCGCAACAGCCGAGACCAGCACAAAATCGCCCGAAGCCCATGCTACTACCCCACCTCAGAGCCTGATTCACAATGACAGGAAACCTGAGGTTCGGAGGACGCCTTCCAGCAGGAGCAATGAAGACAGAAACATCCATCCAAGCCTGCCACCTCCAGCAGTCGCACAGAGCAGCTACTCTCCACCTCCTGTAGAAAACAAGGCATCTGTCCCCCAGCCGTCTGAGGTAACCTCACTGGCGCTTAACAGCTACGGAGGAAAATCCATCATGGTTCACCCTTCTGTTTCCTCCAAGGTTGAACCTGCAACCTCAACAGCAAGCCATGAACCAAGAACCCACCCACCTGCACTGTCCAACCCCAGTGAGCCCAACACCTATGGAGGAAAGAGCAAAGTCATGACCCCCACTTCTGTGTCCTCCCCCAGGACCGACCTTCCCGACATCCTTAGCTCACACATTGACAGGAGTCAAACCTTGCCCGCCAAATCAGAGCCGCCACAGACCGAGCTCAACAGCTACGGAGGAAAGAGTCGAACCATCAACCCAATCACCGGCTTATATCGCACTTCAGAAAGCCCAGCAAGGAGTTCCAAACCTCCAGCCCCAACACCGGCCCCGAGACCTCCTCGGCACTCCTACCACAACATTATTACTTCTCAGAAACCAGTGCCATCCTCGTCCACGGACCACAAGCGAAGATCGAACTCCATGTTTCGCCCCCAAGGCATCACTGTGCAGTTTTCTGGACGAGGGGAGATGAACGAATCACGCAGGGAGGCACTGAGGAAACTGGGCTTGCTGAAAAAGTCTTGATGAACTCCTTTTTTTTGTTTTTTGGGTTTTTTTTTAAATTTATCGTCGGTTTTTACCTGCTGGTGGAGGTGGTTTGCTTAAAGCTCCCCCTAATGAGTGGAGGGATAAAGACAGACTTTTACAGAGGAACTGACAAACAGTACAGATGAGCTAAACTGGAACAAACTATTTGGGAATCAAGTAACATTTAGTCTTCTGTCTCACCTTTGTTTGCTACACAAGTCCGATTGTGAATTTCTAGAACTTTTTAACGTTTAGTCTGGTGCCTCTCAAGCTGTGGCCCACAAAGAAGCTCTTTGAAAAGGGGATTCAGATTAAAGGTTGGACAGATTTTTGCTGGGATTTTTTTCTCTTTATGACAAAATGAAAACTGGATGTTTATCCTCAGACTGTAAAGTCTTTATCACCTCTGTTACACAGGAGCCTTTTTTTGTTTTCACTGGTTTATTTACTGACTTTGGGCATTTTTTAGTCAGCGGTACGTTAGTGTGTGTATTTTTTTTCAGTTAAAAGCACTTTTTGAAAAAAAAAACAAACAAAGAAACTTCGAACATAAGCAATACTAAAGAGCAAAAAGTGATCTTTTGTACTGGACTAATAGTGAAAAGACGCTGCGTTTCTTTGAAGATGTGGAGCCGAGCCCAGCCGAGCTGAGCTGAGCTGAGCTGAGCTGGAGGATATTTTTACTCCAGCGAACAAACCTCCCACACCAAACCACAGACTGGTGGTATGGGTTTGTGGGCAGGACTTTTACTTTTTTACTATGCAGAGGGAATACTTTAAAAACTGCTCTTTAGGGATGGGCGAGCACATAGCATTGTACAAAACATGAGCACTAAAACCACACAGTCTAGAAATACATCCTGGGTTACTTATATGTTGTTTCTGACATTTGCAAGTGTGTTATTTAATTGTTGTAAGCATGTGTGTGTGTGTGTGTGTGTGTGTGTGTGTGTGTGTGTGTGTGTGTGAGTTTAACCAAGACTCCGGCCTCTGTAGTTTACCTACAGTAACTTTTGAAGTATATTTTATAAACTTATGTTTACAGACTCCGGTTCTCTGTAGTTCAGCTACAGTCATTTTGAAGTATCTAATGGTGCATATCTGCAGTATGTAACTACTTTATGAGGAAATGTTTCTGCAAAGTAGTCATATCTGCACAGATCGAGGATAAAAAGTGCCTTTTGTGTGGTAAAAGGGAATATGAGCAGCCATGTGAAAGTTGCTGCTATAACTGAACATCCTGGTGTACTTTCTGACTATTGAAATGTCCACATTATAAACTGTATATACTCTATATGCTCAATATAGCTTATATTGAATATTTGACACCCATTAAACTGAACAATATAACATCTGTCTGCTTGTTTTTCTTTGATTAACTGGGGAATGTGAAAAAGGAGCAGGTGCTGTTTAATGATTGGCCACATCTGGGTAATGTGTAACCTAAGTGGAGATTTTAGGGTTGTGTGTCAATGATTTCACTCACAAAAATTGCACAACCTTCAGAAAGCATAAATCGAGACTCAAAGATGCCTCACTTGCAGTTGTGTCAACATATTGGTACAGGGAAGCTGCACCTGTGAAGGTGTGTACAGGATGTGTACTAGAGCAGGAAATCTATCAATAGTTGAAATCCTCATGACTCAGGGATTTTTTAAAAACAAAGTTTCCAGCTTTTAAGTTGTTAACATGAGCATAACTCCTACTTTTCTTTCTCTATATCTTCACTCGCAGGACTCTGTGCAGTCTCCATGATTCAGTAGCTCAGAACCTCCTTTAGCAGCAACAACTTGAAGTAATTGATTTCTCTCTGACTTTATCAGCCTCTCACCTTATTGTGGAGGAATTTTGGCCCACACTTCTTCACAGCATTGCTTCAGTTCATTGAGATTTGCAGGCATTCGTTTATGCACAGCTCTCTGAAGGTCCCATCTCAGTATTCCAGTCGGGTTGAGGTCTGGACTTTGACTGGGCCATTGCAGCACCTTGATTCTTTTCTTTTTCAGACATTCTGTTGCTGAAGAAGCTTTCTCCTGGAAACCCTTCCAAACCCTTCCCTTATTTTCTGCCATCTTGTTCCAATGGTGAACGTTCATAAGGCCAAAGTTTCAAATAGTGAGTTCAACCATTGAGACAGAAGTTCAGGCTTCAGACTGCGCTAAAGACTTGGTTTCACACATTTTTTCTGCTGTTGGCTTTTTATAATCACAGAGAGAGAATATTCCTAATATGGTCATCTCAGGTACAGAGGCCCCACCCATCTGCTATTTTAAACTTTCTACTGTGAGGGCCCAAGGCCCAGAATAAGATAAATAAACTCTAAATCATACAAAGCTACTTTAGTAGAGACCAGGATAAAAAAGTACAGACTGAAAATGAGCAGAATAGGTCCAATTTAATTTCTACTCTTAGTTGGGGGGCTTTTGTTTTTTAAAATGTGTTTGATTACTATAAAAATCAGAGCAAACAGAGCTGATAAATTACATCTAAAACTTTGGATTGCTCCTTTAATCGTACAGCTCAGCAGCTCGAGCCCCTCCCATCTTGTGTTTTTATTGTGGAACAAGGTTTTGAAGGATTTTCTGACCCCTTTTCCACATTTCACACTGGACTGCTTGTGTTTTAAACAGCAGCAACACCGAAGAAGCTGTCTGGATTGCAGACTCTTACATAAGCCTTCGACACAGAGGCTTTCATTCCTAAGCGTGTGTGTGTGTGTGTGTGTGTGTTTTTGAGGGCATCTGGGGCGCCAGCGGGAGTGCTGAGGATGTTCTGCTTTTATTACCATTGTTTCTCTTAATGAGCATGCACTCCTGTCTTTATGGGCGACCCTGTGTTGAAATCTAAACACATTTATTACATTGTTGCTCACACTGTGCATCATTTCTAGTTATGTTTAGCTGAATTACCATAAACAAAGGCGACATTTACACCCGCCCCAGATGTGACCTCAGCACCGCGTCACACAGGAAAAACCCTTAAACAGATGTTAAGGTTTCTTCCGAGGTGTGTTTATGTTCCCTCTGCAAACACTGGAACACTGGAGGCACTAAAGCAACAGCAGAAAAAACAGTAACTAAGCCTTTAAAATGAATGTGCCCCTCTTTAGTTCAGAAGAAATCTGACAAATTTAAAGGTCCAGCAGTTTATCTGCACACAGACAGCTTTCAGTTTAGCTTCTTCTTAATTTAGTTGTGCTGTTGCTGTTTAAAACAAACCAGTGGTGGATGGGAGCAGCTGAAAACATCACTTTTCACACTGAGTAAAAGAAAAAAACTACTTAGTGAAGGTCCATTTCAGCCAGTCTGCTCAGTGGAAACACCATCAGTGTTTCAGCAGCTGGCTGATCAGCTTGGCCAGCCTGCTTTTTTGCTGGCCCTGGGTCAGCCAAATTGTTATACTGAACCCTGTTTATGTTACATTTGCCTCCAAACATCATGTTTCCGTCTCTGGAAATACAATCAGACTGAATCCCAGTTCTTGATAATCAAAACGAGACTTTGTATGATCTGGATTTAAATTCATCTTATCACCCACACAGAAAACAAACCTTAGAAGATACAAATCATTGACAGCTACGTGGAAAAAAGTGGAGCACTATATGTAAATGGACTGATTCTTAGATCCAATTGCTCTCTAACATTCACACTCTGATGGATGCATCAGAGAGCAACTTGGTTAGTATCTTGCCCAAGGATATTTGGCATGCAGACTGGAGCAGCCAGGGATCAAACCACCAACCTTCTGATTAGAAGATAACCTGCTCTACCTCCTGAGCTACAGCCACCCCGAGTCAGGTGTGTTTGACCCTTATCAGAATTACTCATGAAGTTACAGAATGATTTGCTTTAATTTTTCCAGAGGCATGGCGAATCCCTACTGTGGAGTAACTTCTGGAGTCAATCCAAATTCAGATTCATGAATTTTTGGAGGGATTTCTTCACCCATACAAGTTCAGGCAAAATTTTGCATCATGTCTTCACGAATATCAAATTTAAAAAAAAAAAAAAAGAGAGAAACTGAAAGCACCGTCGCCTCACAGCAAGAAGGTCCTGGGTTCGAATCCAGCCTGGGGCCTTTCCGTGTGGAGTTTGCATGTTCTCCCCGGCTTCCTCCTACAACCCAAAGACGTTAACTGGTGATTCTAAATTGGACGTAGCCGTGAATGGTTGTCTGTCTCTGTGTTAACAGATTGGCGACCTGTCCAGGGTGTACCCTGCCTCTCACCCCAAGCAGAAGAAAAAGGATGGCTGGACAAACTGAAATGTTCTCTACAAAATATCACAAACTAATCCAGATCCAAGGACACAATTCATTTGTGATCAATCATTCCAGCCTCAGAGTCTTGATCACGAACCTACCCTTCTACTAAGTCTGCTAGGCCTCACCTAAGTTAACTGGAGTCACTGGACTGGACCTCTCCACTGAATTTGTTCTGTTGGTGCCTCTTAGCGTTTTAATGGAGTTATCTGATAATGATTATATGGCTTGCAAGAAATTTATATTTGAGTTTTGGTGAGTGAAATTCAGTTACTTTGCACTAATTAGCAGGTATCTGCATCTGTACGTTGCACCATACATCCATCTTTTCTATACAGTCTAAGGTGCCTGAGTGCAAAAAGCACGTGGATGTTAAGGACACCCTGACCTGGTCGTTCACAGGCTTTATGCTTCTACTTCACTGCTAAAGTCACTTATTTACCCCAAATAACAGGTGCATGATGAAGGCTGTAAGTTTTACACCCTATTCAATTAAAGGACATTACTAAGATATTTTTACAGTCAGTGTGAACACATGAAAATATGAACATGCAGCATCTATACCTGCTGTACAAAAGCTGGATTACCCCATAACACTGATCTCTCTGTTCATTGGATGTTACTTTGACACACAGCAGGCACTCACTGATGGCTGTGGTCTCCCATCACGTCACAAGAATGACTCGAGGAACGAGCCTTCAAACTCCTCAGATCCCCCTGATCCACAGAGGCAGAGGGCCCTTTAACAGGTTAATCTGGCTACGTTTACAAGTACACTACATATGCAATGTTTAGAGGAGGGTGTGGGCGGGAAAAGAGGAAATACTTACGCTTGCTGCCTTGTAATTAGACCTCAACAAACAGGCGCACCCTCGCATGCCTCAAACACACGACTGACCTCATTCAGAGACGACTTCAAGCTTTTATTGTGGTAAATTTTATTTGCCATGAGCTGAGACACAAAGCTTTAGCAGGCTGTTTCTTGCCTTTTCCTTTGCCATAAAAGAACATTAGGTTGGACACGGATAAACTCGAGTTCTGGGATATTTTTCCTACAGGAAAGAAAGACAGAGCTGCTGCAGAAAAGGCTCATGTAGCAGAATACAGAGGATATATATCAATCTAGAGGCTTAACAGGTTATATTAATCTAGTCACGTCATCACTAAGGAAGACTCTCAGGCACACGGTTATCCAGGAGAAAACAAAAAACTTTTGTCACGTTACACTGCACAATTCAAAGCAAACTGAATGTTAGCACACTTAAAAAAAACATCATCAAGCTGGGTAGAAGTTGAAAAACTGCTGAATATGTACACTCAGGTGTCCATCAGTGAGCGGGTCACTCGATCCAAACGTGCCTCCACGAGTCTGAACGACACAAAGATCAAACGGTGTCCAACGGTGTGAGAGCCAGAGCTGATTTCTCACCAGAGAACCACTGACCTACCCTGACCCCACTGTCACGTCTACAGGGGGACTCTTAGTTAGCTGAGCATTAAGACTGAAAACAAAGGGAAATGGCCACCTGCCTGCACCTCTAAAGCTCACTGATGAACGTGTTACTTTAACCGTCCTGTCTGTATAAAAATATAACTTTAAAAAATCATCTGTGCCCATTTTTTAGCCTCTGGCACATCAAACCGAAACACGCCGCCTTTACTCTTCACTTTGTTGTTAGCTTCACCAAACTAAGTTTAATGCTTCTGTACTGGACTAATAGTGAAAATACTCTTTTGGTGACTTTTCTAGGCCATAATTTTTTTTAAGCTCCCCACCTCCCTAAAAACCCACTTTCTTCTGATTGGCTAACTTCTGGAAGCCTACCAAGGGACAGGACTTTACAGAAAATACTTTAACGTCATTAATTCAAACTGTGGTCATGCTTCAGTGGATCTGTGACACTTTCCATGATACATTCACTGAATAACTGGTCACTGAAGCTAGCAGTGGAAACAACGCAACTATTAATGCTGTTAATAATTACCACATATTTTAAATAATGAGGACAATCGTACCAAATCAGTGGCATATACCTTTTATAATTAAATATGACCAAAGTTTCTCATAATGAGGTCGGTGTATGTACAAGAAATAAGCCAAAAGGTCACAGAGATGATGAGCACAGAGGCTCCACCCATGTGCTTAGGAGGGGCAGCCAATCAGAAGACAGCTGGCTTAAAGGTGTAGGAGCTTTGAAGGCCCAGGATAAGATAAAGAGGGATTATTTTGAACTGTGAATCATGCAAAGCTGCTCTAGGAGAATCTAAGAACAATGACATGAAGCAGGAAATGAGAATAACAGGTCCCGTTTAAAGGTGTTGCTATAATCTAGAGAGTAAACGAGCATAAATATCTTATCAGTATAAATTAATGTGACGATTAGTATTTAACTGTCCAACTCAGGAAATCTGTTCCAAGAAGACAAATGTTAAATTATATTTATATTTATAACCTCTAAGAGCGTTATGAAGCCGCAAAC
>VUQS01015758.1:21614-34413 GCA_015108495.1 Heterochromis multidens | reverse complement strand
ACTGGAAGACTCCTCTCTCTCCGTTGTAAAATGGAGAGATACAGAAAATCATTCGCACCCACAGCCATCAGGCTTTACAATTCTCATACAAATAGCAGATGAGCTGTCAGACATACAAATTTCCCTTTGGGATCAATAAAGTTATTCTTATTCTTATTCTTCTTTTAAAAAAAAAAGAAATAAATACAAATCTAATTAGAACTCTGTGGAGCCGCCATTGTGTGAAGCTGCCAAGGATAGTAGTGAGAAAAGTTTTCCTCCCGAATTTCTGCTCTCTTATATGTGCTGGTCAGTGCTATTATTTTGATTTTGAATGATGACTAATAAAAGCATGGATTCAGGGCCATTCTTTTAAATTAAAAAAGGCAGATGGAGCATGGAAAGGATGACATGGCTAGATTAACTGTTTACATTTCCCAACGCTACAATATACACTCACCGACCTTTGTTAGGTACATATGTTCAATTTCTCATCAACACAAATATCTAAACAGCCAATCACATGGCACCAACTCAACTCAAGATGACTCCCTGAAGTTCAAACGAATAGGGAAAAAAGGCGATTTAAGTGACTTTGAACATGGCATGGTTGTTGGTGCAAGACAGAGTTGTCTGAATATTTCAGAAACTGTTGATCTGCTGGGATTTTCTCACAGAACCATCTCTGGGGTTTACAGACAATGGTCTGGTGGTGTAATGGTGAGGGGAATAGTTTCTCAGCACACTCTGGGCCCCTTAGTACCAAATGAGCATTGTTTAAATGCCACAGCCTACCTGAGTATTGTTGCTGACCATGTTCATCCCTTTTTCCACAGTGTACCCATCTTCTTCCAGCAGGATAACACAGTATGTCACAATTTCACAGTTTCTTGAACATGACAATGAGTTCACTGTACTCAAATGGCCTCCACAGTCACCAGATTTCAATCCAATAGAGCACCTTTGGGATGTGGTGGAGTGGGGAGACTCACATCATTGAGGTGCAGCCAATAGATCTGTGTGATGCCATCATCTCAATATGGACCAAAATCTCTGAGGAATGTTTCCAGCACCTTGATGAATCTATGCCACAAAGAATTAAGGCAGTTCTGGGTACTAGGAACGCATATCTAATAAAACGGTGAGAGGCAGGTCTCATTGGTTTGTTTGCAGAACAAAAAGATCATGTCATGCAGTTATTCAGTCATTGAGTAATGGAAAAAGAATAGAAAACATGACAGTTCTAAAACCTTCTCCATTAAAACCAGAAGAAGATAGAGAGATAAGAAACCCAAATGCTGGACCTCAATTAGAAAGAGTGACATGACCACAATTAATATTCATAATGACAAATATGGTTCAAGAAGCGCACAGATAGAAGTCAAATGATGATGATTTTGCAGCCGAAAGTTTATTTTGTTGATGGAGGAAGAAGTGAAAAAGAATGGGACATACATTTACCATACAATACCTTCTGGAAACTCACCGGTGATTTAAATGATGAAACGTTCTTCTGAGGTGATCATGAATGCCTGCACAAAACTGGACAACACCAAGGTGCAGTCACAGCTTGATTTAAAATTTTCTTAAGAGACATTTTGAGAACAGCTAAGACCAATATTTATTACAGCTGTAGTCATGGCAAAGATGATGCAAACTATGCAAATCTGATCAGTGAACACACACACACACACACCCACATCCACATTGGCAACCTGATATCTGTAACACCATACCCCAGTAAGTCAGCTAAAGGACACAAAGCCAGGAACTAAATCCTAACACAGTGATTTACCGATATGTCTGCAGTTATTTAAAAATACCCCAGCTATGTAGAGGATTACATCACACCGGGTTTGTCTTCATGACAACGCCATTTGAGATGCAACATCTAAATAAAAAACACACTTCTCAGGATGATGCTGTGCCATAAATCACGCTGAAGTAATTCATTCACGATTAGTGCTCCACTTTATAGTTCCCTTGAGCAGCTTTCTATCAACTGTTTTTATTATTTTACCTCCCGAGAAGTTTTGACAAATACACTTTCCAGTCCAAGAGACACAATGTGTGAAGATCTTGCTGGGAATGGAGCTGGAATTAGAGTGAACCAAAACAAAGCACTTAAAGATAATCTTTGTTTTTTATGAGATCATCCTGGTAGTTGTAGAGTGTTGTTGAAGTAATCACAAAACCTGACTTATTAACGACTGTAATTTATTACTTAAAATTTCTGTAAGGATACTCAACAAAATTAGCTTTTCCATTGTTTCTTGGCAGGCCAAAACCCAAGTGTGATATATATTCCTGTGGTCAATGCTGTGCCATTAAAAAAAACAAATCTCGACATAAAACTAATTGCAGCTTTAATCCTTTATATTAGATGGATAGAAAGATTATTCCGGTTTCATTAAATGTTTTGCATTTAATGACGAAAATTTAATTTTCTCAAGGAAATTACATCAAAGGTGGTTCAGAAAATTGAATTTCATGTGTGTGATATGGTTTTAAAGGTGCATTTCTGTTTTTAATAACCTAATCTGACGAGATCTCATAGTGATTGACTGCAAGCAACAACTTATCCTGGTGGTTTTATGGCTTCATGACTTTGCACCTGTGTATGTATGTGTTGTTTGTACCACAATTTAGCTACTTAAACCAAAAAACATGTTGTCCATGGGGGAAAAAAATATGTACTCTATTAAGATTTTGTAGCAATAATAGTAGAGACAAACATGTTTCACCTACCCTTCATTTTGCTTTTACTTCATATAAAAAATAGTAACATGCTGTCGGTTTATTTTCTTACTTTTCCTAAGTAGGTGCTACTTTTATGAGCTGACAGGTCAGCTGCTGACAGATGTGAGGGGTCACAGGAACAGCAAGTCATTGTGAAGCAATGACCAGAGGAAGCGAGGAAGAGGAGAATAGAGGTAATGAAGGTGTAATTTGCTAACCATCTGTGAGGTGCCTGGTTGCCCCAGGGGTTTCCTCTTCTCCGGAACTTCCCCTCTGCAGGGGTACAGGTGCTGGAGAGAAGAGGAGGAGGTGAGGGTGGCTGGTAAAGAGGAAAGGAAGGGGTGACGCAGGAAATGTAAGGGGGAGATATAAGGAGGGTAAGACGGACATATGGATTAATCAGATAAGCAACAAAATGAAGACAGAGGAAATAGATTATTATTATTATTAGATTATTTGGAGGGGAAAGAAAAAGACACAGCAGGAAAGTTAAGGGCAGCCATTGGTGCTTAAGAGGTTTAGTGTAAGCCTCTGTTGCATAATCCAAACGTCCCCAAAAGTATTTTAAAATTATTAATGTATTTTTTAATAAGGCTGAAGTAACTTTCAAAAATCTTGTAAAGTCCAAGAGAAGGTATGGTGGTTAAGACACAGAAAAAAATTTGCTAAGTTTCTCCATCCATGACCACCAACTTTCTAAACTTCTAACTCATCCCCATCATTTCCTATCCTTCTGCTTATGGCACAGCAACAATCCTCCCTTCAGAAAATGATTACATCCCTTTTATTTAATAGGGATGATGCCGTTTAACATAGTTCCAATACAGAGCATGAAACTGATGTCCTGCACAGAGACTCTGTTATTATTAGCTATTGCTAATTTAGCTAATAGCTATTTAATTAGCTATGACTTGTCCCTGGTTGAGCTTTTACATCCACAATACACAGATAAAGGTTTGCAGTATCCAATTACCAACAAACAAACAAACAAAACAATACACTATAGATACATGACAAGATAAATACACATAACTGTGGAAAAATAAAGAAAAATAATGAAATACATGTAAAAATATACATAAATTAAAGTTATGAAAAATATGAAAACAATGAATTTATACTATAATTAGTGACTGCAGCTCTGATTTGGTTTGAAACAACCTTTGACCTTTCTGTGAATCTGTGATTCATTTGATTTTAGTTGGTAGTGTGTTTCATAGATGGCAGGCATCTATGGAGAATGCTGATTGTCCAAATTTAGAACTACAATGTGGTATTTTACAATTCACCACCCTCTTTGTGACTCTATTACTGTCTTGTATTTGGATGTATCTGGAAAGACATTCTGCACTTAGACTATTTATACATTTGAAAACTAATTCAAGAAAACACAACTCAACAAAACTCTCTAAACTAAATAGATTGTAGTTTTTAAAAATGCTGCTGCCTTACTAGGTTACTTATACCCCAGTAACACAGTCTTAGAGACTGGTTGGCAACCGCCTGGGAACCACTGGTTGCTAGGGAAAAATGAGTGGATGGAATGTTGTGAGTGGTTAATAGCAGTTGCTGTGAAGTCAACTGCTAAAGCCCCAGTCAAGCAAGCCCAGAGACCAGTTAGTGACCCCACCGGTTGCTAGGGAAAAATAAGTATTCCACAACCAGTTGGCAAGTGGTTACAGAAGGCTACATGGCTGTTGCTAGGTGGAACTGGTTGTAAAGCGGTATACAATACTGCACTGAAAACCTCCTCGTGATTGCTGTAGTTGCCTGTAGTTTGTATGGATGACACTGACATTTCTGCAAACACTCGCTAACTATTTGTTAAGCTGTAGTGAAACTGTGAAGAGTGCAACACAAACCAGAAACAGAGACGTTCGCTTTCAAAGTAAAAGTTGCATCTTTTGAAACCAGTTGGTGTCAGCGGTAAGGCAAAACTGTGGAGACAGATGCTCTCCATTTCCAGTTTGCACTTTTTCAAGTTTCACTACACCTCTGTGATTAGTTGGCGAATGTTTTCAGACAGGTTGGCGTCTTCCATGCAAACTGTGGGTGACTGCGGCAATATGCTAGCAGCAAAAGCAACCATAAGGAGGTTTTTGGTGCAGCACCCTCTGTGCGAATGATTTCACCCAGCGACAGCTAGCAACCACTTGCCAGCTGGTTAGGGAATACACATTGTTCCCTAGCAGCTGGAGGTTGCCAGTGGGTTGCCAACCGGTCTCTAGGCTTGTGTGACTGATGCCTTAGCTGTACATATATCACTGCGTTAAGCCAGCAGCTGTCCTCTGGGCAGCTGGCAGGCAGGTCATTGATAAACAGACTAAACAGTGGGCTAAAGACTGATTCTTGGGGAACACCCATTCAGTTTTTTTAAGTAGAGATTACTTTTCTTGGTCAACCCTCAGATACTGCTCTCTTGTTTCAAACCAATAAACTGCTTGTTTAGAAAAAAAAAAGTAGACTATTTAGATATAAGTATGTCATGGTTGACACTGTCTATTATAGATCAAGGAACACTGACCCCACAACATTACCAAAAACAAGCAAACAAATAAAAAGGTTTGCAGTTTCTGTGGAATATTTTGGTCTAAAACCATATTGTTTCAATCATCGATGTAAACCTGACCCAAATCTTTCACTTTCTGTTCTAAATGCTAAATATTTCTGAAGGGGAGTCATTGCAGAAACAACAACTGCATCTAAGCATACACAGAAAAACCAAAACCACTGAAACTCAAACTTAACTAACATAAACAAATTGAAAGGAAGCAATGTGTTGAGATTAAACACTGAACCTCACCTCATTTTTTTACCTGTGTGACTTTTTTTTTTTGCAGTTCTCCTCACCACAATAAACTTTTTATCTTCTACAGATGGATGTTTAACTCAGTTCACACCACCTGCATATCTGAAATGGTTATCCTCAAACCTCAGTAGCAGCTAAATCTGCTTAAAAACAAAGTCCTACAAAAGTATTTTGTATCTTTTCTCATCCTCCCTGCCCTATAACCCCATCTCACCCTATAAACTCCTCACTTCCCCTTGAACATGCAGGCAGCTGGAGGTGGTGGTAGTGATGGTGGCTGGGCTCCTTCCTGCTTTGAAGCACTCCAGTCAGCCGTGTTGCCTCTGACTACCTCTCTCTGAGGGGTATATAATGGCTTTAAGACGCCCTAGCTTCCTCAATAATGACTGCTTCCTCTGCTCTTGTCCTGGCTGGCTGGCTGAATGTGTGGGTGGCTAGCTGGCCACCTGACAAACTGACCAATGCTCAGTTTACATCTGCAAAACTAAAGTAAGCGAATGAGGGTCTGATGAAACCTAATGAAGGCCTGTCATAATCTGTGTATCCTGTATAGTAATATGTATATTTTGTTGAAAATCACCCACCTGTTAATACTATGCAATGATCAAGTAGCAACACAAGCAAGACTGCTTGTGTTGCTCTGTAGTGATTTTTTTCAAAACTTTGCCTTAAGCTGTTTGTGAATGCTTGTTTGCAGATTATTAAATGAGTAAATATGAACTGTTGTCTTGCTGGTTAACTGAGGGAATGAATAGTTGGTTTAATGCCTAGCTCTTTGACTGACTGGGATGGTTATAAGCTGGCTCCTTAAGTAGCTGACTTATTGGCTGAGGAATGCAGCAGGTGGTTCAAAATCTGAAAGGGTTTTGTGGTTATGTGTGTGTGTGTGTGTGTGTTCATGCATGTGTGTGCGTGTGCACATTTAGTTTTTGTGTGTATGGGTTTGTGCCTGAGTGCATGTTTTTTTCCCATGGTTGAAGCCATTGAGCTTGTCTGCAGGCCCTCAGATTTCTTCTCTAATCTGGCATGTTTCACATTCCCAATTTCCTCTGCTGATGCATGCCTCCTCTGCTGTTTGTTCAATGGGAGACTGTGAAGGGGAAAGAATGACAACTGCCTGTCTTTCCAACTTTCGATCTCTCTCTGCTGAAGCTGTTCCTGTTTTCACACAGTCAGATTAGGTAAGGTATGAACTCCTGCGCATCCACCACCTCCATTCTACTTACATGCAATACAAAATGTTGCTGCATTTCTTACTACTGGTAATCTAGTCAGCCAAAAATCTCATAATGCATTCGGCAAAATAAACCAAGTTGTATGTTACTATAATTTAAAAATGACAGTGTTTTCTCCTATAATATATTAATAGAACAACATCAGCATAAAAAAATGTGGTCTGGTTGTGGCACAATGAAAGCTGGAATCCACCCACATAACAAGTGTTCATGCAGACACGCACATACACACATACAGAGCCACTTGATCATTAGGTAAACAAAGCGCAGCGGAAGCTAGGGAACACTCTATCAGCAGGTTATCTACAGTACTGTTGACTCTACTGTCCCTTATCTGTTACATGAACTCTATACTTTCTCATAAACATGCTCCAGGTATGTGTGCTCCACATTTGGATAAACACTCACACGCTATAAGAGTGTATATATGTTACACTGTGTGTTTCCGTCTGCTTTAACAGTTGGATATGTGTGCGTCAGTATGTATTTGTGTGTGTATGACTTTCCGAGTGGGAGGGTGTGTGAGTGTGTGTGTTTTGCTGAGGTCGAGAGGAAACAGCAGGACAAGTGAATGTGACACCAGCATTTTCTGATGCAACACCACTGCTGGATTCACTGTGTTTGTGCAACACATTTTCATATCTATTACTTTTCCTATGAAGGGCACTTACACTTACATGGTTAAGTACTAGATATGTTTTAAGTATTTTCTTGATTAATGTTGATGTGCTCTGGAGTGATACAATAGTTAATGTCTTTTTTTAAAACTATGTTTAAACAGAACCTTTCTCTCTCACTTTCTCTCGGTCCTGTTCAGACAGGATTATCATTTGCACAGACAGCTATTCTCTCCACTAAAGAGCAGCAACCCATCCTGGTTAGACCATATAAAAGCTGGATATTACTAGTGAGTCTAAATTTGCATTCTTTCTAATGACCTGCAAGGGGTGACCCCTCTGGTTGCAAAAAGAAATCCAAGTAAGATTGTATTGAGATTTTGCAGACAAGTAATTACTAACCGCACAATCTTAACTTGTCCATTTGAATGTTTGACAATCATGGTGATAATGTAGGATCAAATGAATGACCCTAGTCACACAGGCCTAGAGACCAGTCCGCCATCATCTGGCATCCACTGGTCGTGAGGGGAAAAATGAGTATTACCCAACTGGTGTGAGTGGTTGCTGGAGGTTGATGGCAGTTGCAGGGAAAATGATTGCTAAAGTCCCAGTCTCACAGGCCTACAGACCGGTCAGTGACACCCTAGAAACCAGCTGTTGCTAAAGAAAAACGTGCGTTCCCCAGTTGGTTTGCAAAAACCTCCTTGTGATTGCTTTGGTTGCTAGCATATTGCTATGCTTGTAGTTTGAATGCAAGTGATTATTAACATGTTGCATACATTGTTCTTCGTTTCTCACTCAGAGCCAACCCTCCCTTGTCATGACATTCAAAACACTATGATGACAAATTCAAGACTTCAAAAAGGGACTTCACAAACTAATGGTTGATATCACTGTGGCTACATCCATCTTTTATACACAGTGTATGGTTTGGCCAGAGTGCAGAAATTAATCTTTGATTTTTCTCATTTCCTATAGTACCAAAAAGAAATGCACCCTCATGAAGGTACCATTAACATTACATCCACACCTAAGTATTTATTTTCATTATTTATTTTTTTATTTTTACAAATGTCAAGTACTGCTTGCATGTTCAGTCTCAGATGTTTTGCCACTGATTCTAGAGTTTACTTCCTAAGACCTCAGTCACGCAGGCCTAGAGACTGGTCAGTGACCCCCTGTCTGGTTGCTAGGGAAAAATATGTATTTCCCGGCTGGTTAGTGGTTGCTGTAGGTTGCTGGCAGTTGCTAGGTGAAATCTGTCGTAAAGAAGTATGTGGTGCTACACTGAAAACCTCCTTGTGATTGCTAAGATAGCTAGCAGATGTGGTTTGCACGGAAGCCACAGACTTGTCTGCAAACACTCACCAAATACTGCCTGAACGGTAGTGAAACTTAAAAAACTGTGACGCAAACCAGAAACAGAGAACACTTGCCTTCAAAGTAAAAGATATGCCTTACCTTCAACCAATACATTTTACTTTGAAGATGAATGGTCTCTGTGTCTGGTTTGCTTTGCACTTTTCACAGTTCCACTACTGCTTGGCGAGTAGTTGGTAAGTGTTTGCAGACAAATCCGTAGCTTCCGTGCAAACTACGGGTAACCACATCTGCTAGCGACCAAGCAATCACAAAGAGGTTTTTGGTGCAGCATCGTACACCTCTTTGCGACCAATTTCCCCTAGCAACTGCTAGGAACCACTCACCAACCAGTCAGGGAATACACTTTTTTACCTGGCATCCTGGAGTTATCAGGGGGTCGCCGATGCTAGCTACAGGTATTACAATAGCAGATATGGGGCTAAATCTGCTTCAGATGCTGCACTGAAACAGTAATTTGTTAATTTGTTTACCCGTCTATCTGTATGATTTCGTTTTTAGTGAGAAAAAAATTTTCATTTTTTTTTCTTGTTTCTTTTTTCTTTTTTTATTTAGCTTTAGTCATGATTTCACCTTTAAAAATAGGAAATTAACTTTTCCGTCATAGTTGCTGACGAAATTTATAATGTTATAAACTGAATGAAAATTAACTGCCAACATCAATAGCATCACTTCTCACAGTCAAATATGATGAAAAAACAAGATACAGCATGGTATTGGGTCCTTTTTTAAAATGCTGAGGTAAGCCAAGCTATATCTTGGCTGTAGCTTCGTATTTACTAGACAAATGTGTAAGTGACAAAATTATGAAACCAGTTTTAAATTTCCTTTAAAACTACCTGACAGCAAGAAGAACTTTCTGATTTAAGTGTAGGTGAAGTAGCCTTCCTGTTATTTTTCAGAAAATCAGCCCAAGCTCTTTCCATAAAAACACATCCTAGTACTGTATTCTAAAAAATAACCGTAAGTCTAATATCTGGTATGTAGCCATGTACTGTGCACTAGCTGCCCAGTTTGCTTAGTGATATATCAGGAAGTGATGACATGGTCTTTCAAGGATATCCCAGACTGAACCCAAATGCACCAGAATTTATCAGATGTTTGCTGAAAGTACTGTGTCAACCTTTGACAGGACAGATTATCAGCACGAGTTTGCCACATTATAGGATAAAGGAACTGGATCAGACTTTTTTTTTGTTATCTAATAAATGCAATCAGTAGCCTACATATTCTTTACCATATTTCCCACTCTGGTCAGTAATTTGGAAGACAAGAATTCAGTGTATATTTCTGGCCATATTTCATATGTATAAAGTCAAGCTCATGCCAGGTTTATCAAAATTCAAAAATCTTGATACAATACCGTCTCCTTTCTGTCCTATCCTTTTTCATTCACCTCTCTTGTTGTGTCCTCTCACTTGCTAACCGTCCTTCTCTTTTTCTGTCCCATCCTCCATGCTAAATGAGAACCAGATGTTCAGCAGACCTAATCAAGATGCCCTCAGCTGGATGAGCCTTATTATGGGATGGGTAAACAGAGAGATCCGATGCTGCTGGAGGATAAAGTCCCGGGATAAACCAGGGTTGATTGAGAGCAATGATACTGACATCGCACAGTGAACACTTGTCAGTTATAACTAATGTCTGCTGATGTCTAAGGAGAAGAAGGAGTAGAAGACCTTTTCAAACCTAGAAGAAGAATTAATTTATTCACATGTGATAATAAATGGTTTTGATGGTTTCATCGTCAACTCAATGTGGTCAAATCATTGCATTATATAGCTTGAAACACGGCTCTGTGAGTGTGTTATTACTCTCTTGAACTCTCTTTGGGACTTCTAGAGTGGTTTGTGGAGGGCCACAGTTTCCTGTTGATTGCTGATTTGAGTGGCCCTGCTGTAAACTCTAGACTGTGCTTGTTTTGTCCTTAATGACGGAAGGCCATTCAGACTAACCTGTACATAAAGCTTGGCAATAAAAAACTGCATGTCGAGCCTGCTGGGTGTGAACTGCGGATTGGATTCCTAATTGCAGATGTCTAATCCTCATCCAAAGAAGGAGTCGATTTCCAAAATGTCTTTGTCTGAAGATAAAGTGGTTTATGTCAGAAAAACAAACAAGGTTCAGTCTGTGAGTCAGCAAACCAATTTTCCCTAATGGTAACATGATATGACCTCATGTATAGTGTCTGCTGTGCTCTAATCACTACTTCAGATACTAGGAATTTGACAGAAAGTCTCTTCATTAAAGTTTTCTCCTTTAGTGTCTATTAGATTTTTACCTGTTTACCAAAATGGAAAACATACTTTGTCAATACAGTCTGAAGTACGGTGGCCCTAAGAGGTCAAACGCACTGCAACTTAAGAAAGCCTTATTAACCTTAACCTGTATTTTAGCCTTACAAAAACACACATTACCTTGCATCTTTTTCTCACAGCACTGACAAATCCTCCGCTTCTTTTAAGCGTGTCTCAGTGCAATCCTTTGCATGTTTTGGCTTCTGTCACTTCTGCAGCTGTTCCGTCACGTTGTTGTCTCCCCCAAATCACTTCAGTTGGGTTTTGTGTGCTTTTGCAGCATTTTTCTATTTTCTGGTGTTTTCTTAAGCTGCAGTGCATTTGACCTCTCAGGGCCACTGTACCAAAGGGTGTTTGTGAAATAATTGCACAATTTTATCCATAGATTCATGTTCATGGACACAACTCTTTCATTTTCTGTATACATGAACACAAAAAAAAACAGCGTAATGTAGAACTGCTTTCAGTTTAAAAAGACAAATCTATCTTTAGGGGGAATGTGGAGGTCACAGTAAATCCAACTATCACTTTTACTGACTGTTTCAGGTTTAGCCATGAAAACTATTTGGTT
Organism: Heterochromis multidens; assembly: GCA_015108495.1. Taxonomy (NCBI): domain Eukaryota; kingdom Metazoa; phylum Chordata; class Actinopteri; order Cichliformes; family Cichlidae; genus Heterochromis; species Heterochromis multidens. The sequence goes on along the minus strand of VUQS01015758.1, from coordinate 22,783 downwards.
AGGTTGAGAAGAAGATTCTTGTTAGGTTTAATAAACAGCAAACTATGTTAAACAAGCTTATTTTGTTCCAGGGTAGTGGATTTTTAAGAGGACACAAAATTGGAATCAAACTTCTAATTAATTTACATTAATTTTTCAGTAATATTGACATAAATTGATCATTTATATCCATGCATTGTACACAAATTAATAAATTTTATGACTATCTAACCAACTGCCATGAGACTGGGTTGACTGATATGTTTCAATAGTGCTAACATACTACCTGTTACTGTCTGCCTCCATTTAACCTACATGTTAGCTGTATGTTTGCTTACATTGCTTATATAAGTTTCCAAGCAAGACAGAATTAAAGTGAAAAAAAAAATCCCCACAACAACCAAAACACCTGTACAGAGGACAAACCTCTGTGATTTCATTAACGTTTTGTCTAGGTAGCGTCTTCAGAGTGCACATCACATAGCCCGCTGCTCTTGCTGATTTTGCTGTTAATCTTTTAATCTTGTATCTTGTGAAAGGACTGGGCCAAACACTGAAAAATTAGAACACCACTTTTGCCATTTTTCAACTGTATTTGGTATTTCTCCAGTATTTTTAGCAGCTTTTCTAACTTTTTCAAAGCCTGGTTTATACTGTATCTGCTGTTGTCACTCTCAGGAACAGCTTTGTTTAGCACCTCTTGACTTTTGTAACCTGGCGCATGCAGCACAGCTGGTACAGCCTGGTGGAAGGGAAGATTCCTAGATTATGCAGAGGGAGATGCTGCAACAGCTTGAAAGGATGTGATTTTCTGGATAAAGCAAACCATTTTTTGCTGCCTGTTTCGATTTCTTCAACTCCTAGACTAGCACTGATGCAAACGTTTTTTTCCTGAGCGGTGATACCTATCTTTCAGGAGCAGTGAGTCCAGCACGCCCTCAAACACCACTATAAATGGTGACGGGGTGGTGGTGTCATCACAGCTGGGACGGGATACAACTAATGTGGTGACCATAAACCAGGCTTTAGGTCTAACCAAACTGTAAAGAGAAATTTTTTACATTTTCTGTACATTTCCTGCTTGTTCACTTGAAAATATGATGGAGTATTTGACTGCCATTCTTCTGTGGATCTATTCATTCATGGCTCCACAGAAGAATGGGGGGGGGGGGGGGGTGGGGACCCCCCCG
>VUQS01015758.1:4075-21568 GCA_015108495.1 Heterochromis multidens | reverse complement strand
AAACTATGTTACCCATTGTGGCCCCCCTGTTGACTGCAGCTTAACTGGTAGTCAAACAGAAAATCCTTATCATAGGTAAACACTAAGCGGCCACTCAGCCGTCCAGCTACAGAGATAGGCACAGAGAGATAAACATCTCTGCATCACCATGCAGAGCTGCGTTCAAATTGAATTTCCGCTCCACGATTTGGAGTCTTGTTTATGTCCAAAAGCATCTGGAATATTAACATGACCTTGAAGGAATTTCCTGACACGCTTCATGCAGTGACCACATGCACATTTTAGTGCAATACTAGTGCGAGTATGTGCATGTGCAGCCATGCCCCACTGTGTGAATATGTGTTTTTCACTTTGTGTGAATGTGCATATTTGTGAACTTGTTCCTGTTTTGTATACTGTGTGTGTACTTATTTTTGTTTCAATATTAAACACTTGCAAAATGGGAGTATTTGACTATTTTTATTAGTGCCTATTTAAAGTTTGTATTTTTGCCACTACTTGTTCTTTTCAGTTGTAAATTTGTTTTAAGTTTTCCCTTCAAGGACAAAGTACTATTCTATTTTTTGTATCTTTCTTAGTGTCTTTAAATCTCATGAGTTTACCAAAACCAACATTGCACATTTCTCTGCCATGCCTGTGACCTTGAGGCAGCAAAAAACAAAATCTCAAAAAAACAGATACACAATTCTGATTAAAAAAAGGTTTAGCAAACAGCCGGACACAATAGGTTCCAGCAAACATCACTTAAACAGGAGATCAATTGTAGGGAGCTATTTTTAGGTGGTGATCATGAAAACATTTTGTGTACTCAAGAGCGTTCTGGGTTTGAGTCACAACAATTTACAGTAGTCACACTGAATAAAATCAAGGAACGTGTGACCTGGTGTAACTGTGTGGCTCATGTGTTTTTAATAGTTTGCTGGACAACAATGGAGGTCTGTGGCACAGAGGGAAAAGCTGGCTTTCGGCTGACAAAACTTAAGAGGATCAATTAATTGCAGGTATTGATATTTTCTTGGGTTTTGTTGACAATAAGACAAAAATAAAGCAGTGCCGGCCTTGTTTTGAATGTAAAACCTTTTTATTTTATTTTATTTTTTCCAGTGGTTGTGCTTGTGTGGCTATGGCATTAAGAATGAGTACAATACAGTAGTATTGTAGTAATATTATGTCTTAAACTCACAGTTTAAATACACACATTTCAACATTACACAGCTTATCTGAACTAATATAGCTTTACACTTTACATGAAACCGGGACTTCTTTAGGCATGCTTGTTGCCACACAAAGCCTTCTCCTTACAATGAACCTAACACCAGAGCAGACTGGAGGGAGCGGTGCTGTAAAAGATCTAAAAACAACTCCCTGCATGCTTATTTTGCTCTTGTTTTCCTGCAGCACACCAGTTTTTCATTTTGGGGAGTGATGGAGAGATGGAGCGAGGAGAGAAAGGCAGGATAGAGTGCGTAGCGCTGACAGTATTTATAGCCCAGTGTTCTGACCAAAATTATCAGTGTACCACAAAATAACTTCCTCTGGCCTCACCGCTAAATAACAGGAAGCCTTCAATTGTGCGTATTTATTAATTTTAACGCACATGCATGCACTGACATAGACACACACACACACACACAGTTGCTGAAAAGTACTCAAATTAAAACACTGAGTACACACACGTACGCACACATATGTAGTGAGGATTTTATGTCTTTATAAATAGAGCAGCTCCTGGAGCTCTGCAGAGTCGGCTGTGTAAACTTCCTCCACTTTCTGGAGTTGCTTTTTCTTTGTATTCGCAAACTCACTCTCCCACTCTGCCCTTCACTGTCTCATACAGATGGACGCAACTGAGTGTGACCACATGAAAATGCACACAAACATGGACACACTCCCAAAAGTCTGGCTTCCATTTGAGAGCCATTCAGTGGAGTTTGGGGTCAAAGGCGAGAATGTGTTAATGGGTGAGATGGGGGGTCTTTTCTGCTTGAATGACCATCACTACCACACACACACACACACACACACACACACACACACACACACACAGAAAAACACATAAAACAAACATTTATGTTTATTAAAAAATTACTTAATGTCTTTCCTTTCCACTGTCACCTCTGTCTTTTCCTGTCCGCTCTTTGCGTTGTGCCTTGGGGTCTGTAAATCACAGGTTGGATGTTTCAGCACAGCACAGAATACAATTGCAGACGCTGCACCTGGTAGACATGTTATTGAGCTTGTGCACGTGTACAGTGCTGCGAATTTATGTGTGAGAACGTATGACTGAACAACTAACGGGAACTGATACAGGATTTTTGGTATGTCAGCAGTACTTGGATTTGGGTCCCATCACATATATATATACGAATAATAGAATCTGAAAATGTGCATTTCTGTTTCATGCGCTGTATGTGGAAGGGTCTGGTTTCAGCTATCTGGTGGTCATGCACTTCAAGGCTGCTGGAAGTTATGTGTTTATAAGGTATTTCTTGGACCTCAACCCAGGCCTCTATTTATTATTTTGCAGGATTCGCAGGATGGGGAGCAAGCCTATCACAACTGCCATAGGGTGAGAGGAGACGGACATCCTAAACAAGTTGCCAGTACATCTTCATACTCCTTAGTTTAATTTAATATTTTTCACTTGTTTGTTCGCACCCCACCTGCAGTGGCTCCAAACCCCACCAATGAGACCCACTGTACAGTCTGAGAAACACTGGTTTAGGAAACAACCAGAATACTTTGTATGGGTGTGACTGTCAGTCTGTCTCTTCCTCCAACATGTGCTGGGATGAGTTATCCAGGCTATTATTCTGGTGTTCTGAAGAATCTATCTCCATGTCAAGTTTTTTGTGGATACAGTTAATTTAGTTTAGTTTGCCTAAGGTATTCATTGCCACTTGTGCAGTTAAATTCCTTGTACATAAACAACCTTCACCATCCAGCATGCGTAGAAATTTAGCAGCCAAGCAGGCGCTCTTGCAGGCAGCTCTGCTCTCGAAGCTGAATTCTTCTTGCTCGAATCAGTTGGACTCTTGACAGTCTGGAGGGCGAAATCTCACAAAACACAATGGAAATGTTTCTGGGGACGGACCAGCTGTGGACGTGACAAAAACCAAAACACATGAAGGATCGCACTGAGACACGCTTAAAAGAAGCAGAAGGTTCATCGGTGTTGTGAGGGAGAAAAAGATGCAGGTAATGTGTGTTTTAATCACATGATTCATGTAATGCTGTAGATACATGTTTGCTATTAGCAGTTTACTGTTAGCTTGTCACTTTCACAGCTGGTCCCTCATGCTGTTGTGTCCCCAGAAACATTTCCGTTGTGTTTCATTAAACTTCCGTTGTGTTTTGTGTGCTTTTGCAGCATTTTTCTATTTGCTGGTGTTTTCTTAAGTTGCAGTCCGTTTGACCTCTCAGGGCCACCGTAAGAATCAGCTGAATTAACTGAACTTGACTGATTGTATTCAGTAAAGTAGACATTAAGCTGAATCAAATACTTTTCAATCACAAAATGAAAATTAAATGAAATTAATTAAAGATCTATTTCCATTTTTTTACATCATTGTAACATACAGCAGCAAAAATAGTCGGAGTTAAAACCAGATATACTACTTAGCATTTTTCTCAATGCCTGTACTTCAAAAATAAGCATGTTCTAAAGGGTGACTTCTTAAAACCACTAACTATTGAAAAATGCAACACTAAAAAAGAGAAAAGACAAAAAAGGAAGAAAACTCCAAACTTTAGTGGTCACTATGTTGAATAGGCTATCAGGATATAGCTTTAAAAAAGAGGATAAAACAGGACAGGGAAAAGGAGGGACCACAGAGTGTACAGCAGAGGTGAGGTGGAAGATGGAACACACTTTTACGCAGACAATTTACAGGATGACTCCAAGTGTCCCAAGGATGAGGAATGTGGCACAATGCAACTACATTCCATGGAAAGAGATGAAAAATGTGTGTGTGCGTGTGTTAGGTTGATAACAAATAGGGCTGTAAAAGAAAAATCAAAGCAGTTCTTCACTTCTCATTCCCTTTTCTATTGTATTTTTTTTGTTGCTTTTTTTTTTACAGCAATTTAACTTTAATTAAAATACTGATTTTTTTTTTTTAAATTAACTGATTCTGATACAAGTATGCCTTGTTTTAGAGTTCTAATACAAGTCTGTGTCACATAAATATTTTAAGAAGATGAAGTATATGTATGAAGTATATGAATTGCTAAGTCCCACTCTCACTGTAAATTACATATGGCGTTTTGTATTTGTCTGTCAGAGGAAGTAAATGAAGAAGTAGACAAAGACAAAACTCTTTTATCAGCTTTTATTAACAAATCCAGCTTTGCTGAGCTGTCATCCAAGCACAGAGTGGTAGATGTGCTGTGGCTCCATCTTAAGGCCATTCCCTGTCATTACAATATCAGCAATCTAAGGTGGTTTACATTTCTAGTGCTATTTTTCAGCAGGAGATAAGATGAGAAGTCAGGCATGATCTCAGTTATGTAAAACATAAGACTCTTTTAGCAACAAGCAAAAGGTAGACAGGTGAAGGGTCATGGCTTAAGAAGAGGTCAACCTCTACTTGAGCTTGATGCCGATGATCCTTGCATCACCGCTTACGTCGAAGTACTTGTACTTGACATCTCCAAGGCGGTTGGGGAAGTTTATCATGGTGCCATCAGGAAGTTTGATGTAAAACTGCTCGTTGTTGAAGTTGATGTAAAACTGGCATGAGTAAGAAAAAGCAAGAGGGATACAAAGAGAGAGGTAAAAGACATTCATCTTTTGGTTAAAAGCATAGTTTGGTTTCTTTGAAGTGGGTTTGTATGAGGTATTTCATCCACTGTCAATCAGACTGCTGCATATTTTTGTAGAACCAGGCAAAAGTGCAGGGACAGAACCTAAGCTGCTGTGGGTGCAGTCAGCTGCAAAACTTGTTTTAACCATCTATAAAAAGACCCACTGAAAAATATCAATATTGTACCAAGGATCAGCTCGAAGGGCTGACAAGGGCACAACTGCGCGTGTCATCCAAGCAGATTTAAAAACTGCTTAATAGGATCACTTAAGCATCCTGCTGCACATTTTTGTGTCCCCAGTTGTGCATGCGTGTGTCCCCACAACATTTTGAAGTATTTCACCACTTTACCATGCTGTAAAACATCCCTTTGCTCTCTTCAAAGACAAAAATAGTCTGATTTTACACGACAGAACACAGGAGCTGCTGGACTACTTCTGGCTCAACATTGGTGTCTCATAGGGTTAGCTGGGTTCTGGATTAAAAGACCAAAGTCATTTAATCAGGCAGTGGAAGAAAAGCAACTCTAGTGATATGTGACTGTTTTTATTAAAGTAATCTTAGGCCTTTGTAGAGAGTATAGATCAGTATAACTGCTTTGCCTGACGGCAAGATAAAACAGCAAAAATCTTCCAAATTAAAAAAAGACAGATATTGATTTGATATATTTTGCTGCTGACTCTGTCCACAGTAAATTGCTGTTAAGTGCTTTTACACCTGTCTGCTTCTCACAAGTGGGGCCATGCATGCAGTTATCGACTACAGATTATACACTGACCATAGATAAGTACTTCATGCAACTCCACTTCTAAGAAACTAAACCGTCTCTTTAATTTCATTGTTACACAACTGAAAGACTGAGTGAAGCTGTGGTTTCGACAGAAAATCCTCCTCCAGAAACATCAGGGGCTATCTTTCTCAGAAGCTATTAAATTTTATGGGCCCATAAAGGCCTTCGTGATTACCTGTTGACTTAGCAGTGTTACAGCACAGATACCAAACCCATTAATTACGCCCTTATGGCCAAAGAAATGATAACAGCTTGGAAATGTGGTAGTTTGCAAAAGGTGTGCTGTACTTTATTTTAATCTTCTTTAAAATAAAGTACAGCAGGTCGATATGTTAAGTGTTAAATCACAGGAATATGGGGTAAACATGTCAAATAGAAGCAGCATCTGTCTTAGTTAACTTTATTTTCTGACTGATATAGAATATTGAGACATAGTGAGCTTATTTGAGCTTTCATTTACATTGTGAAACTGGCATTGCTGAGTCAGTTCAGCAACAGTGATAACTTTGTTCTTTGTGTTCTAGAGCGCTGTGGGTTAGTGTTTGCCATTATCTTAAACTGGTCGTGTACTTGTGTGTAAAAGCCTAACTTCTTAAACCATTCAAACCTCTTCACAATGCATTGTGTGTTGATGACTACATGTTACACTAAACAAGTTTCAGATTGCCATGCCATGCGCCTTCATACTGTACCAACAAACCTTGCATTCCTCTCCGCGTACGAAAGGGAAGTTCCCGTCACGCATCTCATCACCCCAGCACCCCCCGGACAAAGAGTTGAAGATGAGGGTGTTGCTGTCAAACCGGGGGTTGAGGTGCATTGCGATGTTCTCACGATCATGACCGATGTTGATGGCAAAACTGCAACAGAGGCAGGAAGGGAAGAAGTGAATGGAACATGAACTCAGCTCACTTCCTCCTGACTAATAACTAAATCTATATTTCTAACAGCTAAACTGTATGAACTAGAGGAAACATTCTCAGTGTGAACATCTTAGGAGAAGGACTCACCTTTCACTGTTCACATTAGGCTTGATGCGGACCTTTAACTCATAGCCCTCCTTGATTGACATATCCTGGATTTTCTGTAGAGGAAAGTGACAGGAATAAACAAACTGAATGGCAAAAAGAGTTTCTTGCAGAATAAGTTATTTTCAGAGCTTTACAATGGTAACTTTAATTCACTTGTTGGGGGGAAAGGGAAGAGGTTTTACAAGATACAAGACGAAATGATGATAATAAGAAGACTTCAGTACTCATGCTCATTCTTGCACAATAAAAACCCTTTCTTATAGAAGTGGGTATAGATCTGGTATAGCAGTTTCAGTCAGCTGCTATTTGATTTTAGGAACTACGTACAGGACGGTTTGAGATGGTGAAACCCTGTAATGAGTAAACCGATAATCAGTGCTGTTCTTATCTTAGCTGTTGATGATCAACCAAGGTAAAACAATGTACCCATGGTTGTAAAGGTAACGAAACAGGAAGGTGTTGTATTTGTTCTCTGACATGGTCGTCATAAAAAGAAACACCCACACAGTGACCTATAGATCTTCAGATACTACCTCTACCGTATCTCTGTACAATATGTGCTTTTTAACAATTACACACAAAAAAAAAGAAGCAAAGAAATTAAGTAAATCTAGATACATTTCATGTGTGTAAAGATCGATTTCATATGTATACAAATGAGAAACCCACCCTGGCATTGCAAAAATTTTCAACAAAGCCAGTGAACCTGTTCACCTAATCAATAAAGCAAAAAACTGTCCTTGTTTTCATCTGTTCTTTCTTTTCATGTGCTGCACGTGACCTGATAGGCAGATGTGAACCTCATCATGCTGGCCTCTATACTCCTGTACTGCACCCACAGATGTACCTCAGTTTATTCTACCCACCCATTTCAGATTCATGCTGGTTTATCACTGACTTCACAGGGAATTTTATGGAAGATTATTAACTCAAGTTATACATCGTTAATCACTGTGGGGGATTTGAATCATTCAGATTAGTTAACAGTGGTGTGTGTTAAATCCCAGAATATGATCTTTCTTCTGTTACCAGACTGTTACTTGAGAAAAGCTCTAAGGTGACCATAATAACTGCAGCGCTTCATTTTTTTCTTAAGTGTTACTTAAGGCCTAAGCACCTTCACAATCAAAGGGGAGATGAAAATTGGTATTCTATATTCTATATAAAAAGGGTTTGCACAGATTATATATAGCCATCATATGGTCTATAAATCTTACTGGTTGTTACACAAACTTTTAACTCACTAATATTCAGTCTCTGTATTTGAAATATCTGAATATTTGACTATTGTATATGTAGCAAAGTATACAATATCTCCCTAAAGATGGACATTAAATTGAGGTCACAGAATCAAAATATGTAGTCACATACATTAGAATAGAATATTAAAAAAATGCCACAACTAAGGTAGCAAATACAGACTTTTGTATATGCAGAGACCACTTACCATCGTGACGATCTTCAGTGGGTTGTGCCTTAAGTGAAAAAGTCTGCAGGCAGGTGAGTGGTTTATATAATGACACAGAGGGGAGGAGGGCTATAAAAAAATAAGGCATGACGATATCTGCTTGTCAATGAAACTACTTAGGGCTGGATTTACTAGGAGGGGCAAATTAGCGTGAGGCGGCAATGGCAAAAAAGCACTGAGAGTCCAGCTGGTGACCTAACAGTGTGAAAAAAGAGATGCAGCCAGTTCGTTTCAGCATATCACTCAGACTTAGGAGAGGCAGCAGAAGAAGATACAAGATAGTTTTGATACCAAAGTGAAGTCTTCCATCAGAAAGTGATGGGGGCTGCGTGGTGTTGAAAGTGTCCTACGGATGAATTGTGAGAGCCCAAATGGAAAGCAGGATTTTTCCAGAGAAGGACTGCCATATCCCAGACAGTTAGACTGTATAAACCCACAATCTGTACCTAACAGCTGGTCTGTCAGATGGAAGTGTAGGAGAACACAGAACGTTTATTTATTGTCAGATCCACAGTGATCTGGTGTTTAAAAAAAAAAAAAGTTAGTGCCACGTGCATGAATGTACACAGTTTTTATTTATTTATTTATTTTTCTGCATGATGTGTGTGCTGCTCCATGTTTTAAATATAATGGAATAATCTGACGCCCAGATAGTTGTGGCTAACAAACATGACATTGCTACAACTGTCGTCAATATGTACAGAGGAGGCCAGGAGACAGGTACAAAAGTGAGTGTCTACAGCCATCTGTGAAACACAGTGGAGGCTCTGTCATGATTTGGGGCTGCATTTCAACCAGAGGTGTCTTGGCACCACATCTTGCCGAAGTTGGTGGAATTATAAATGCAGAAAAGCACCACTGGATTTTGATCCACAATACTAAATCATCTGATTGGCAACAGCATCCTTTTTCAGCAATCATAATGATCCGAAAACACACTGCCAATACAGTAAAAGCATACCTGGATAGAAAAACACACAATGGAACACTAATAGTCATGGACTGGTCTTCCCAGAGCCCAGACCTAATCATTATCATCATCATCATTGGAGCAGTGTGGGATCACCTTGACAGAGAATGCAACAAAAGGCAGCCAACATCCAAAGAGGAGATTTGAATGTCCTTCAAGAAGAAATTACAAGAAAGCTTGCCTAAGAAAGTTTAGGCTGTGCTGAAGAATAAAGGCGGTAATATCAAATATTGACCTACAGGCTTATTAGAATTGTAAAAACTCTGATTTTGCCTTATATATTGTATTTCCATGCATGTTTGCACATGTTTCAATAAATGGCTGTTTCCCATTTTCCTAGCAAAATGTAAAGAAATGAGGGGTGGCTCAAGACTTTTGCATAAGACTGTATGTAACAGTACTATACATGAGAAAAATGTAAGATAAATTCATGAAAGTTGATTTTTGATATTAGAGTGCTGTGGAGTCACTTCATATTTATATTTAGGCAAATCAGCAGACACAAGCAGCACCTGAACAGGACAGAGATACAGTCTTGAGCTTTATGGATCCTTTTTAAAAACTGAAGAGAATCAGTGCTCCTGTTTGCCTCATGTTAGCTGTGCTGTCACTAAGCATCATCAGGCAAATTGTTTGGATGTTTGAAATGTTGTCAACCAGCCACTGGTTGGACATCCATGGAATTTAATGCTGACATAGAATTCATAGCTGTTATATAAATGTACAAAAAAACACACCATCTCCCAATTTCTAAGTGCAAATCAGTGTATCATAAAATATTCTGCAACTCCAGGTGAAGACAATCCAAACACAGATGGCAATGAATGTTTGGCCCAAATATGGCCCACATCTATGGACCATATTTGGCCTTGACTGACAGCACATAAAAATGAGAGTTGAGCCCAAGTCCTCGGTACAAAGTTTTCAGTGGGTGTTGGGCTCCATAAGGGTTGCCCTTGTCACCGATCATCATACCTTTGTCCCAGAAGTAGCCTAGATTAGGTCCAAATGTGTCTGTTGTCTAGAAAGGTTTTACTGACCGTGATGTGGCAATCAGCTGCACTTTGGATGCAGGGGCAAAGAAGAATATCAGAATCTCACGAGTCATTCATCGAAAATGGAGCAAAGTATTTCCTTGTGACTTTCAGCAATAAAATGAAAAGGGATTCCATGTTTGAGGAGTATCTTTTGGACAGATACCTTAACAAAACTGCATGGTGGAAAAGCACTGGGTCAAAGAGGCAAGGCTTGTCTTATTCCAACCACAGTATAAGTTACACACTGTCATTTGGAAACTGTCTAATGTGGTACATGACAGGAGGAGCATCATATGAGTGAGTGGGCGGGGATAACTTGTTTAATAGAGGCATACAGTGACTAAAGAGCAATTTGTGATTTATAATAAGTCTTGTAGAATATAAAAATATGAATAAAAACTGTCTTGTAGGCCTGAAAGCTCACTAAAACATTAATAAACACTTTATACTGAGCACAGGAAATGATGGTGCAAATATTGTCCAGTCAAGCTGTTAACTCAACAGAAACACACACGCCACAAAGAGATGGTCAACAGACCTATTTGACTGTTGCACAACAAATGGAAACATACAGACACAATATTAAGTAGTTGGCCTTCAATATTGTGTCTGTGATGAAGACCTGCACAAGATAACCAGCAAATGTGTGTGTAATGAAATGCTTGTATTGCATAGTGTCATACAAAGACAAAGAGGGGAGACAAGACAGGCTGTGATGCCAGTTATTATTATTTTTTTTTTTACTTTTACAAAAGTAAAAGTACGGGGATCATGTATGAGTGAACTTGTAGCATTGTCAGTAAAATACAAAAGACAGAGACAGAATGATTAGTCCAGGCATACTTATATATATTACTACACAAAAATATCCTAACAAAGCCCTCTGCTTTTAGACCACTGCAGAAAGAGTGAGCAGAAAGGAAAGGGTTGTAACACTAGCAAGAGTCCAGTCCCAGTCCAACTGCTGTACCATGCCTGTATAAAATGGCCCTGCAGGTCTGATATAGCCTAATAACATTTGATCTAATTGTGTCTGTATTTGGAAACTTAGTTAATCCGGGAGGGATATACAGTTTGTTTGAAGAAACACTGTGAATAAAGTATGTTTGTATGAAAGTGTGACGGTACCATTATGTAAATGATGAATGGTATATGGTTTATATTCACGTAATTTGTATGTGCATACATAATTATTGTAACAAATCAAAACTTTTTCCTCAAACACTCAAAATACACACTTTTTCCTTATTATGAATATTATGTAATAGTACGCTTCATTGCTGAGTGTCCGAACGTGAGTTGGTGGCTGTACGTCAAAAAGTAGGCAACACGCTCATGTATGTTGTAAGTCAACCGGGGGCGTGGCTATATATGGTGTAGCCAATCCCTTGTGTTCATTTTTTGATGGGCGTGTCATACAGTCAGTGCCAAGCAAGCGAAGCCAACCAGAGTAAACAACTACGTTAGCCTGTCAGCTAGCTAGCAACTTCTGGTATGCCTTCGTTTCTTACGAGACTGTATTATATAATTCCGCTTCATTAACAGTTTAAATGTATAAAAGTATGAACATGTAATCGTCATGTCACAGCTATGTCGAAAACCTCGTTGTTCCCCATTTTAAGTGTTAAATATAACAGCAAGTTCGATGTTTGGTTAGCATTTGCTAGCTAGCTCTTTTAACCAACCTAACTTTCTGTCATTGCTAATGGCTAAATGTGAGCCAAACAAATAAGAAGAGTTTATATATTTTTGCTTATTTTTGCAATTTTCCTCCTCTTTTTAGAAATGGCGTCGTTAACGCCGACTGACCCAGCGTTACGCCCAGGTACAGTACCAGCAGCAGAGTCCATAGTGCCTGCTTGTATGTTTGCACCGGACCGGGGGTGTGCCGAGGATCCGTCCGGCGAAGAGGGCTTTGAAGACGGCGAGGGTACAAACGGAGAGCCCCCGGATCATTTAGACTTAAGTAGCAAGGTGGGCCTCATTGTCAGTTGCACGTTGACACGTTGTGTTTTAATTCCAGCTGAGCACAGTTTTTTGTTTCTCTATTTTAATTCTGTAGATGAATGCCACGTAGTAAGTGAAGTGACTATATCCCAAGTGCCTGAAAGTTGCACACAGGGCATTTTATGCTGGCTGTGCAACAGCCCAGAAAGTGACACGTACAGTATTTTGCACTGCATATGTAACTGCATCCAGCTGGCAGGATACTAGACATGTGGTATATCTACTGTATGTGCAAACTTTGCAGTTATTTTTAGATTGTTGAATGGAGCATCCTAAAGCATCAGACTGAACCAGAAAACAACCAAAACTTTACTGTGTAGAATTTACCTTTAAGCAAATGCTGATTATTTGTTGAGGTCATGACTTAAAAGTGTGCACACTCACAGAAGACTTGTTTAACTGTCTGTTTGCCCTGTCTGACCTCTGCAGAGCTTTAGATGTTGTCTCATCTGCTGTCTCTCACCTTTCAGCTGGTCCTTGTGAGTCCAACAGGGGAGCAGTATGATTCATTACTAAGACATTTGAGGGAGCGGATAGATGAGGGCTGCGGAGAGACAATCTATGTGGTTGGGATGGGCTCAGGTAAGAGTTAGCAACTTACAATTAACTTCAGTAATATATAGATCATAAAGTAGGATAATGTGGCAATAAACTACACGCACAAAAGGCAGGCAAATATGATGACAGTGTTTGAGCACTTAATATGCACTGTTTCTAGTGTTGACAAGTCTGATTATTATTTTAAATAATCTATTAGCACCTGGAAAATGTGTCTTATTGATGGATGAGAGGAATTGTTCATTTATGGCTTAAGATTTGAGGTTATCTCAGCCAAGACAATTATGTTTTCAGTCATCTGATGTGTGTTTGTTCAGCATATCCCATAGGTGGCACCAAAGATTTGTACCAGACATATTGTTTTTTTTTTTAGAATAGGCTGAAACCTCAAAGGCAAAGGAAAAATCATCACATTTCTAGAAAATATTAACTATTCATAAACATATATTCAAACATATGGCTATAGGGTATAGCAAATATTGTTTTATATCCATAGTAATTGGTAGGAAAAGTAGTTTTATTAGTATATTTCAGTAAAATGTAGAGTTAGTATTGTGCCATCACTTCTGGGCCTCCCAGACAGCTAATCCCATTTGTTTGCTGTTTAGCTTTCATTCTGAAGCCCTACACACAAACGCAACTGACCTTTTTGTGCTATTTTGTGTCTGTTAAAGCAACATGGCTGACCCAGAGCATATGCGGGAGCGTGTTACTTTATCCCTGGTCAGCACAGACACTGTCACTAGTGTAGTAATACATAAAAAATATCAGTACTGATGGCTGGATCGTACTGGATAGTTGGATCACAAACTTAGTGGCTTGCTGACATGACTGTCTGTTTTTGTTTGTCAGTAAACCACAGTTGCATTTAGAGACCAGTTAGGGGAAGGGTTTTTGTGCTGTTGATATTGAGACAGGTGCCAGTTATAGCTGTTGTAGCCATAAAGCAACTGGCAGCAACCAGTGGATTAATGAAGGTGTCTTTACCCGTTTAGCGAATGAATAGGTTTTTTGGAAAATTTAGAGTTATTTTAATCTTCATCATCATCTGCATGCAGTGTTTAGAAAATAAAGTCTACAATCCTGCTTCTCTTGAAAGTTGTCTGAAGCTGACTGCTTGTGGTTCAGTCATTTTGGGAATTCCTGTGGTCTCAGTAATTTAAATGTTCTCAGCCCTCTACACCTACTCCCTTCTTTCCTTTAAACACCACCTGTTTTTCCCTCTTTCTTTGGCTTCTAGTGTGACATTTGTCCTCACAGTCACCATCCTCTTATAACATTCCTTATTTCACTGTTAGCAGTGAAGATACCAATATTCCAAGGGTGTAGCTTCACATTACTCCTGAAATTTCATTTTCTAAAAGCATACATTAAATGATACATTGGTCCCTCTCTGTCCTGCATCAGAGTAACTCCTTCCTTCATCATACTGTGTATTTAGATGGAGGTGATTATGGTCTGGATGAAAAGGACATGGAGGCGTCGGTAGCCACCGTGCGGTCGCTGTGTGAACAGATTGAGGCTGATTTAATCCTGCTGAGAGAAAGGACAGACACTGGTGGGAAGATTCGGGACTACCTCATCCGTCGACGTGTGGGCGAGCAGGATTTCCTAGAAGTCAGGTAAAAAATATGAAGAGAGGTTCTGGGGTATAAGCAAAAGAATCATTAGAAAATGTACCTGCCTTGTTAGCTGCATAAGTTGGCTCTTAGGTTTGGCTGTAATCAAATGCCAGGTTTTTTGAAAATATGAGAAATCAAACATGTTTATAGCTGTTCTGTTGTACAAATGAGTGTTGATGTTGTATCAGAAAGCTACAGAAATGGCTATCTGACCTTCTGACCAGCACTTCCAAAGAAGTTTATAGGCAGCTTTAAAGCCCAAGTTACTGTGTAGCGAGAATTGTTTCCAGCAGGTAATCAGACTCCTGCACCTGTCTAACATTGCTCCACTTTTTTAAAGTTTGTTTTGATGTCGAACCAAATAAGAATTTGCACTTCCTTACAAGTCTTCCCTTCTTCTTTTGCCAGCAAAAAGCTTCTCTCCCATATATTCATGATGCCAGACTAAGATGCAGTATACGACAAAACTGACAGAACTCGTCTGTTTAATTTGTTTTTAGCCAAACTGGAATTTTTAAGAATGAAATGCAGCAAAAGTCAGTACACCCTTCATTAGTGAGATTGAATTCTTTTGTTTATTGCATACTTTTATGTCTGCCTTTTTTCTTTTTTTTGTAATCACAGATTGAATCCTCTTACACAAAGAGGAATCCAGTCTGGCACAAACTTGTGGGTTGATTTTCTGAAATTCAGCTGCTTGTTGATGCAGGAGTTTTGTTCTCTACATTACACTTTAAAATATTCCTAAGGTGCTCTGTTGAATTCAGGTCAAGGGACATGTTGGTAAAATCCTATCTTGCTAAGCTTTTTGAGTCTGGGAGTTATCTGTTCATTCACTACTTGTGTGTACAGTGTTTGCCACATGTAGACTTTATTGGGCTGGCTCAGAAGTCATTTGGTTACTCATTTTAGCTTTGTTATGTTGTTTATCCATCTAAGAACTACACCATGCATGATTGATTTACTCATGGACTCATGACATGGACAGTCCCCTTGCTCTTATATGAAAAGTTCAGTCACTGTTAATCACTTTTTTCCCTATTGGCTGACTCACTCACTGTGTTGCTATTGTGGCGATCCTCTGTCATTCAGCTTCTTCCCCAAAAAGCCTGTTCGTCTGCTCCAACTCCACTTTGACTAGAACCTTCAGCAGGTGGAGACCTGATATCTCAGAGATGGCAGAAAAGTAAGGACTACTGTCACCAGCTGTAGATCAAGACAGAGGAAGTAGAGTTCATCCACAGGACGAGAGACTAACTGGAGAAGCAATAGATGATACGGGACTGTTGGTAAATAAAATATTATCACAGGAGTAGCAGCCAAAGTATGCAGCTCATGTGTGTGTGCATATAAATGCTGTAGACTCCAGCGTATAGATGCACAAATAGAATCTAAAACCAATCTAAAACACTAGTGTATATATATCAGATATAATCTTCTAAACCTTTTGCACTCTTGCAGCTCCATATCAGCCCACCACCAGCCCAGTGTTTCACAGTCAGCACTGTGCAGTCGCTGCAGTAGACCTGGCCAGCTTCCTGTCAGACATTATGGACCCTATCTCATCCACACAACTAATTTTTGTCTTATTGGCTGAACCATGCGCTCCCAACATACATCAAGTTTCTTTTCATGTTTGATCTTGCAGTTGTGTGAGTAGAGTTTTCCTTTTGCACAATGTCCACAGAGGCTTACTTTGTGCATTATCCTTCACCCTGCCTGAGCACAGATAACCCTTGTGCCAAGTCAGAATCACCTACCTGTCTGTTTCTCACTGGAAGTCTGCAAAAGGAGTCATTCTTTGACGGTAGTCACTTTCTTTCTGTACCTTTTAACTACTGCTGCAGCTCCTTACCATGTAGAGACATGTTGCAGTACACAGAACTGAGAACCAAAACCCCAACTGAGAGTGCTGTGGTGTTGTTTCATAACTGTGCTAATGCAAGTTAACCTGATTTGAAAATTGTACTTGTAATCACTTTTACTGGTCACAGGTCTACTCAGTTTAGTTACAGGGAGATAACCCTACACTTCTTGTTGTATGCTGTACTTGATATTGTTGATGTCTGTATCCCTACTTTATAGCTTAGTCCCTGTTGTCCCTTTTTATACAATAGCAATAAAACAGAAAATAAATACATTGGCCTGTTAGTGACAGATTATGATTTATTATAGCACAGGCCCTTGTTGTGCCCGATGTTGCTGCTGGAATGATTTGTTTAGTTTTGGCAAGTCTTTTCTTATTGTGTGTGTAATTTGGGTTTAATTTATGTTGAATTGAATTTAGAGAGTTGAAAATGATTTCTTCCTGAATTTTATTTAATTTACCTTTTATTTATATTGCAGGTTGAGCTGAGGATATTTGTTCACTTGCAGCCTGTTATAATCAAATATACAAGAACAGAAATGGACAAAGTCATTAGTGAAAAAGAAAAAACATATCTAGGTTCAGGCTCAATGTAAGGTTTTAAACACTTGAGCTGCAGGTGATTGAACTTCTTTTTAGGTTCAATAAAATACCTGCGAGTTCCCATCAGTTTTATTTTTTTATTTTTAAGAACTGAAGAAGCCTTTTGCATGACTGAGAACCTTTATAGACTCAATGGAAGGCTTTAGATGTGGGGAGAAGATTTGTATTGACTTAGCTATATAAATTGTGCATAGTGTTAGTGAGGGAGACCACAAAATCAAGTTCAGCCGCAAGCCCAGCAGATCAGCTGATCTCAGTGGCAGGCCACATTAGCTGAAGGTTCAGCTGATACTTTTCTACACATCCAACTGGTTATCTCATATAAGGCTCGCTGTTTAAGGTTCTTAAGCCTTTCCCCACTATAGTGGTCCTGACTGATGTAATAGCTCTGCATACATTCCCCTATACTGAAACTTGTATTATTCACTCTTTTTGCTTTTTATTCTTTCATCTTGTCACCAGAGTTGCTGTTGTTGGGAATGTGGACGCTGGAAAGAGCACCCTGCTGGGTGTGCTGACCCATGGTGAGCTGGACAATGGCAGAGGTTTCGCTCGCCAGAAGCTCTTCAGGCACAAACATGAGATGGAGAGTGGGAGGACAAGCAGTGTGGGCAATGATATCCTGGGCTTTGATCAGGAAGGACAGGTGAGCTGCTTTCAATTCTGAATGGGCAAAATTAAGAAATGTATTTCTCTGGTGATTCTTTTTTTTTTTTTTTTTTAACTGTTTGGAAT
>VUQS01015750.1:4656-24145 GCA_015108495.1 Heterochromis multidens | reverse complement strand
ACGTCTGTGAGATGGTTATGAATAATTTTTTTTCTAATGGTTATAATTTTGTTAGCGAAGAAATTCATGAAGTCATTACTAGTTAAGGTTAAAGGAATGCCTGGCTCAACAGAGCTCTGACTCTTGGTCAGCCTGGCTACAGTGCTGAAGAGAAACTTGGGTTTGTTCTTATTTTCTTCGATCAGTGATGAATAATAAGATGTCCTAGCTTCATGCAGGGCTTTTTTATAGAGCAACAAACTCTGTTTCCAGGCTAAATGAAGCTCTTCTAAATTAATGAGATGTATTTCATGATTTTGATACAAAGACTTACTTGAGAGGTTAGTGCACTTAAATCTGTCATCTTTAACTTCATCTTTGAACTGTTTAGTGGACAATTACTCCTCTCTGTAGTGCTATGAACCACAGTGGACAACTTAGTTTTGCTTAGGACAGTTTTAAACAGTTAAGTGACCCTGAAATATCTTCATTGCAGCCATAACAAGAGCTGGCTGAATTCTCTAAATACCAAGGAAAGCTGCTTCAGTGCTTTCCCTACTACCTCTTTTAGCAGAGGATACACTGGACCATCCTTTATGAAAGCAGAGGAGATAATGCCGTCCCACAAGTTGCAGAGACACATGATCAGACTGTTCCTGAAGACAAATGATCAACATGACTGAGAAGTGATGCAGATTATGTAAATGTTAATTAGTAGTTTGTTTTCATTTTCATGCTGCTTATTACATAATTCAGTTTGCATAGTTTAAGCATTGCTGTATTGCCAGCCTTTAGGATTATTATTAATTATTTTTACCTAAGTAACAGAAAGCTGAATAAAGGCAGGTGTTACACTGAATTATCTCTCGAGCAGAAAGACAAAAAAAATCCAACTATGGTAATCAGGTAATATTTTTCAGCAGGTGTCCTCGATTATACAGCCTGCTTGAAACAAGATAGTAAGAACTCATGGGGTGAAGTATAAAAGATGAGCTTTTTGTAGTAATTTTTAAGTAGTTTTGACATAGCAGACTTACATCAACAATATCCACCGTCACAATATTAAGGAGCCTTGTGAAAGTGTAGTCGGATTCTCTGAGCATCACAGTTTTCTTTTCCTAGCTCCTTATAAATTCACATCTCTCTATCATATCATAATGTTTTACATCAAGGTCAAATAAAAATGAAAAGTAAAAATATAGGAGGTAATTTTCTGGAATATTCAGCTGCAGCCCTGAGCTGAACTTGTGATCCTTACAGAGTGCAGAGATCCAGACTTTGAAAAGTGACTGCTAATGCAAAGAAAAATACGTTATCTTACCTCTGGGTTGGATTTATTAAAGGAGCAGAACACTGTAAGATAGAAATTGGATCAAGAACTATTCCACTGGAGAATCTTTAGAGCACCACTTAGTATGTTCAATTTTTTGCATGTGGAAATGTGTGACACATTGTATGTGCTTATACACACACACACACACACACACAGTAGCTGCTCTAACAGCAGTGTTATCACTTTGATAATCAAACCCATGATAGCTTCTACTTAGGCTTTTTGCCAAACTATCAGTACACTATAAACATTTACTTTACATTACTTTTCTCTTATTTATGTGAAACCATGCTCAGTAATGGCTGATGTTTTTGAAAAATACCAGAGGTTGTATTGATGGAGAAAACTCCACAAAAATCAGCAAACATTCCACACAAATATTGCAGTACTCAAATTTAGGGTAGCACAGTGGTGCAGTGGTTACCACCGTTGCCTAACAGAAAGAACGTCCTGGGTTTGACTCTGCAGACCGCTGGGCAAGTTCTGTGCGGGGTGTTTGCATGTCCTCCCCACCTGCATGGGTTCTCTATGGGTACTCCCAGAGTCTAAAAACATGCATGTTAGGTTAACTGATGAAATGTTTAGACATTCAGCATCCTACAGGAGAACACCTTCTGTTTTGTTTGGCACTGCAGTTTTTTTTTTTCCTTAGAGGAAGAGAAAGAGGCGTAGAGGATCCTTGAAAAGTATCCTTACGTGTGATGGATTTCCTGATCCATCTAGCCATTAGTTCCCAAAAACTCATGCATACACAAACACACACACCTATCATAGCCAATCACCGTTCCACACCTTCACTTAAAGCACTTTTCAGGCCTCTTAGTGCCTCCCTCCCTGCACTGAGCACCATTAATACAGTCACTTAGTCCACTAATACATCAGTGTGGTCAGTATTGTTACATTATGCATCGCTTGGGGTCAGTACACAGTGAACTGTACTGGTCTTGACTCTAACCACACATTGTAAAGGCATTATCCATTTCCCACAGAAAACAACACTGACAATGTGATGAGTGATTTAAGAAGACATGCGTTGATGTGCCAGCAAATACTCTAAACACGCACATATATATATACACACACACACACACACACACACACACACTTTAGAGCATCTCACAAAAGAAAAATCTATGTTGTCTAAACAAATAGATAGGGCATGTGATATGATGTGTTATTTGAATATTAAACTATGTTGGATTTTGGCTGAACAAACCTGATTTTAAAAAATGGCAGAGAAAGACTTGTTTCCCTCTCACGGTGCTGTTCCTATAACATATCAAAAGGGCATTATTTTTGTTTTGTTTTGTTGTTTGTTTTGTTTTTTTGCTCGACTTGCAGGAAATGTTTTTTGCACAATGTAATGGTTATAAAATAATGTCTTGTGGTTACAGTGCAATTCTGTCAGTCACTGGGTACAATATTTACCAAGCAATATTAAGCTGCACTCAAATCAAGAAGAGGGTGGGTGCTTTTACTGTGCACCCACCAGAGCAGGTAGCTCCACATGTTTGATTTTGCAGATTTCTACACCAGATGCCCTTCCTGACACAACCCCAAAGGGATTTGTGCTTCCTTCTAGGATCAGTCCAGGAGTCTTTTGCTTGTTAGGCAAATGTGTAAACCACTACACTATAGAGCCACTAGGATAGGTGCTTTTGTGTTCCTCAATAACTATCTGCACCCTTCTTCTGGTAGCTAAAATGGCAGATGGTGGAACAACTGGAGTGACTGGGGAAACGCTAAGTTGCATGCTTAAGCAGGGAGAAAACATTTTCCCTAACGGGTAGTCTGTATTAGATTTGAGCATATAGAACAGTTATATTCCGTGTTGCATGTGCACATAAATATGAAATCCATTCTGCTTATTTCTCGTAAAAGGAGGCTGGAGCATATCCCAACATGCTTCTCAAGAAATCACACATACAGTAACAACTTTGAGTCTATCCCTGTTTGTCTCTTTTATTTCGAATTTTAAATCCATAAGAGAAAGCCCACAGTATTACATGTCATATAACACCTTACAAATGCACAGTACTTGCAACTTAGCATGAGTAAACTCTAAATTTTTAATTTCTACAAACAAATGAAATCACTGCTGGGACTAATCTCTTAGCATGGAAACAAATGCACACATGCATACATGCATAAACACACACACATACAAACACAAGTGCAGCTCTTAACCACACAGTAAAACCCCATTATCTTTTAACCACAGAAAACAACAGCGCCTTAAGGTTAAAAAAACCAAACTCTCTGAAGCCCATTAGCTATTCACCACAGGGCAGAGCACTTTAGACTGGTGGTGTATACAGTTAACCACAGTATCTGAAGAACATTACCTACTTACCACAGCTTGTGAGCATATGTATGTCTGTATGCTTGTGTCTCTCTCTTGTGCAATATGTATACGGGGCTCATATTAGCTTATGTGTATGCACATTTTAACATTTGTGAGTTACTGAGTATGCAAGCAGGTCTTACCATTTCCTGGCTGTGTGTCTGTGTGTGCACATGTAATATGACACTTTAATGAAAGGAAGAAAAAGACAAGAGTGGAAGAGACAGAAGAAAAAGAAAAGAGATGACAAAGGAGAATATTGAGCGAAATAAGGGGAAAAAAAAAAATTGCAAGGTACAGGGGAGACACAACAGGCAACGCATGTGGACATCGATAATGCCAAGCCACAAAGTCACATGGTATACAACAATGTAGAAAGAAAGAAAGAAAGAAATGCAAAGAGAAAGAATTACAAAAAAAAAAAGCATAAGAGACACCTCTGAAACATGCTCAACAAAGTGATATCCACTGAAAATGAAAAGATCAAGATAAGGGTAGCAAATGTGAAATTCAAAAACATTTTTAAAAGAAGCATATCAGAGAAAAAGAGAGAAAAACACAAAGAAAGAAGCGCAAGAGTGACTTAACTGTGAAATTCAAAGAGAGAAACTACGATGAGGAGGCAGCAGTACATCTTGATCAACAGATGACTGATCATATCAGTGCTGGCCATCTTTCACCAGCCGCCGTTTGACGACATAACATGACCCCCTGTACACACACATGCACACAGTTGGGCACACACACAAGCACACTCCCACATGCACGCACATCCATTTCCCCCGACATACCCTGAGGCAGGAGCATCAATAACGAATGGCCTGGCCAGGGGCTTCCACTCACTCACTCACACAAACACACACACGCAAACGCACACACACACACACACACTCATTCATTCACACAAATGCACACAAGCATGTGCACAAATACACCCCCATATGTGTCTCTCTTTCACATATTCATGCATTCATTCAAACACACATGATGGTCAGGCTAGAGGAGAACAACAGAGGAATAAATTGGACACACACACACACACACACACACACAAACACAGACAAACACACACACATTAACCCCACAATATGGCTCTGTGGCCTCAGGCCTAAGGTCTTACCCCCTACTCAGGACCCTGTGTCCTCCTGATGCCCTGCTGCAGCTCCTCTCTGTGTGGTTATAAGCAAAATGAAGAAATGAGAGATTATTAATAAACTGTAAATATTGCTAGATCTAGGAAGGTACATTTGAAGTGAACAGATGATGGGTGGAAAATAGTAAAAGCCAACAGGGGAAACAGAAGCAGGGACACCAACAAAGAGGAATTAGTAAGTAAGACAAAAGAACAAAACTTGGAAATTCACAATAAAATATGAATCAAAGAATCGTTGAACTAAAAAAGAACAATTAAATGTACGTATAAAATCTATCACTCTATCAGTACTTTTTTTATGTTACTGAGCCATATTTAATTCTTTTAAAATGCCTCGCATCACACAGAGAATGGCTGAGAATGTATTCATTTAGATGTGAGTTATTTGTGTTATAAAGTACAAAGTAAAGCAAGACTTATGAATCGTGTTTTACAGATTTGTTGCTGTATCAATTTAGACTATTAGGAGCAAACCTAAACTTGTTTGGATATCGCTACATGAATTAGAAAACATGGGGATTTCTATAAAGTAGAATGCATTTCCACAATTTCAGTCTGACAATGATAAGAAAGTATAGCTTTAACTAAATTACTACAGAATTTAGTTCAGACAACGTGTAGTTAATATAGAATCTCAGTGAGTGTTTAAAACTGAATTGAAGATAGACTGCAAAAGAGAACATGGTGAGGTAAGAGTGGAAAGGGGGATTTAAAAAGAGAAGAGAAAAGAAGTTAATAAAAGAGAGGTTGGATGGTGGAAAGATGGTGGTGTTGTGTCTCCAGTCATATGCTTGACAACTCCTAAGTGTAATGGGAGTGTACTTAAACACCGAGTCCACCAAATGCAAGGGCACACATTTTCATATGAGATCCTTCACTCTCCATTCAGTCGTTCATCTTTTAGTTATATTATAGTCTTCCTGTTTCTTCTGTTTGGTTTTCCTTTTTTTTTTCCTTTTCTTCTGACTTTATTAAAACAAACACACCTGATGTCTAGTTACTTGAGGCCACACATGGGTTCTGTTCACCCACAAAACACAAGAGCAGTACTAGATTAAATCTTGACAGTACACATCCAATCTCTGTCGTCCTACCACTCTGGATGTCTTGATCTTAAGAGTTAGTCCAAGTCCACTTCACTGACTGTTACAAATACTGAAGTCCAGAATGATGACAGAAAGGGAGTCTAGAAAATGGAATAGATCTGAAGAGAAGAAGTCCAGTTAATCGTAAATTTAGCTGAAAAAAATATTTTAGAGTGGAAGAAAGGAAAAATTTTTATCTTAGAAAGACTCAAACTGTATTTTACTGTATATAGTTAAACACTCTAAAACAGCACCAAGCTGCCACCTCTGCAGGCCTCTAAAACCACACTACAGCTGACTTGTTTGCCCAACTGAATCAAACACCTTTGTGTTGTGTTTTAGATAAACATTGTGATGATTTTACTTTTAGAATCATGGACATGAACATGGAATTATTGTAATAATTATAGTAATGGGCAAAAGTCTTAAGCCACCTATCATTTCTTTATATTTTGTTTCCAAGGAGCCAGACATTTTTGTAATTTTTTAAAATGGTCTTGAACAATAGTTCTCCAGGCTTTCTAAAGGTCTTTTTTTTTTATATACTTACTCAAGGGATGAACCAATGTTGTGTCTACACAGACAACTTAGCAAAGAACCAATTTTGAATCGTATCTTTAGGCCACAAAACACATAACTGTTTCAATTTCCCTAGTTGAATCTATGAAAACATGCCACAGATAACACAGTTTAACAGGCATAAAATAGTATTTTTGTATCGACAATGTGATTCCCAAAGAGAGAGATCCTGGCATGTTGTGCAGTGTGTCATAAAAAAAAATTGTTGAAACTGGACAAGTGGACTTCTATCTATAGCAGATGAACTGTACCTGAAAGTCTTGTCCTTAAGAAATAGGAAAAAAAATCCAGCACAGACCTGACACAAGATGTGAAAGATGCGTCTGTCTCTTCAGTTGATCCCATTACCAAAGCCTCATCAGAAATGGTTTCAATGGAAGGGTGGCTGTCAAGAAGCCATTCTTAAGGAAGGGAAACAGGGAGAAAAGGCTGAGGTAAGACAAATTACACAAGAAGTGGACTGGAAATCAATGGAAACAGGTCTTATGGAGGGATGAATTCAAATTTGAAATTTTTGGTTCCAATCACTGTCAGTATGTACAGAGGAAGTCAAGAGAGAGGTACAACATTGAGTCTCTACAGCCATCTGTAAAACACAGTGGAGGGTCTGTCATGGTTTGGGGTTGCATTTCAGCCAGTGGTGTTGGAGATCTCTTCAGAATTGATGGAATTATGCAGATATGTACCATCAGATTTTGATCCACCACAAAATACCATCTAGAAAGCATCATATTGGCAACAGCTTTATTTTTCAGCATGGAAATGATCCCAAATACACTGCCAATGCAATAAAAGCATGCCTGAATAGGAAAAGCACACAATGGAACACTATCAGTCATGGACTGGCCTCCCCAGATGTCCCTCTTTATGTGGAACTGCACAGCATTTTTATTGCTTGTCCCCCTGTCCCACATCTTCAGACAATGTCCTACATTTTGACTGGTTCTGTTGGACATGCGCTTTTCTAAAGTTACGCTACTTATATGATGAAGAGGCTTTTTTATTATAGTCAGAAGAATCTCTTGATGCATGCTCAATAATCCAGGTAAAAGAATCCCAAAAAGTTGAATCTGTTCATCTGGACGTGGCGTTTTTTAGTGGGAGAAACGTTTCGTTTACCAACTGGTAACTTCTTCAGTCTCAGCTGACTGCAGACTTCCCCAGCCTTATAAACAGTACATTTGCATAATGACTGAAACCAGCACCACTGACTAACAACCAGCACCACTGACTAACTTTGTTAGTCAGTGATGCTGGTTTCAGTCATTATGCAAATGTACTGTTTATAAGGCTGGGGAAGTCTGCAGTCAGCTGAGACTGAAGAAGTTACCAGTTGGTAAACGAAACGTTTCTCCCACTAAAAAACGCCACGTCCAGATGAACAGATTCAACTTTTTGGTAGTCAGAAGAAGGCCTGTCTAATACCATAGTCATCAAGGAAAGTTACAAGTTACCAAAGAGTTACAAGCTTTGCAGATTTTGTTGAGCATGATGGAAAGTACCACAAAGAATGACAATCTGGTAATATTCACAATTTATCGTACTGGATAAGAGGAAGAAAATGGATGGATGGAAGTTAGATATGAAAATTTCCAACTACCTCTCAGCATTGTTGTGGTGTCCCACTTTGTCCCACACAAACACAGTGTTTGCCTCATATTTAGTGGGACAAACCCAGAGTCCAGACCTCAACATTATTGAAGCAGTGTGGGTTCATCTTGACAGAGAACAGAACAAAAGGCAGCCAACATCCAAAGAAGAGCTTTGAAATGTCTTTAAAGAAACCTGGAGAACTATTTCTGAAGACTACTTAAAGAAATTATAAGAAAGCAGGCTGTGTTGAAGAATTAAGGTGGTCATACCAAATACCGACTTTCAAATTTGTTAGAATTGTATAAACTCTGTTTTTGCCTTATATACTGTATTTCCATTTATGTTTTTACATGTTTCAATAAATCACTGCACCTATTTCCCATTTTCCCAGCAAAATATAAAGAAATGAGGGGTGGCTCAAGACATTTGCACAGTACAGTATGTGTTGTAATACACTCTATAATTACTGTATTTGTAATTTAATTTCAAATGCACCTTTTTAACTTACTAGAGGCCATGTAAGCTGTGAGTTAGATGTGAGGATCTGCAACCTATATTGTAAGCTGATGTTTTATTATCACAAATACTGTTTTGTCAAGCATTGTAAATAAAAGAGCAGAACGTGACATATTGTATAGACAAAAACTCCCTTGTGACACAGGTAGTCAGTTATCTTAGAACATAAATGTACCTGAAAGTTGACACTTTATTGATTTGCTAAATATCAAAACTAATGTGCAGTCAAGTGTAGAAACAATCATTATTTGTGTAGGTTGACCCTGCACCTCTAAGCTGACCATGTGGCATTTAGTGCTGATACACAATTCTCCACATAAAGCTGTCTTTGCTTCTTAATTGCACTCTTTAGTTATTCCAGTTAATGTTAAATACTGGCAGAGAGGGTTTAGAGACACATTAACACACACAGATTAACACTTACACACCTTAAGGTTGTGGGTGAACTATACATGACACATACACACACACAAAAAATGCTTTAGGTGAGCCACCAAAAACACACTGAGGATAATTATTACGTTCATATGCAAACGTCTGCAGTGCCTGCCTGGCAGCCTGTGTTTCTTAAAGTGTGTGCTTTTCTTATTTAATTAATTAAAACAATTGTCAATGAACTTTAAATTAGTCCAGCATAAAATAATCATTTCCAGAGTGTGTGTGTGTGTGTGTGTGTGTGTGTGTGGTGACTGTGTGCGTGTGTGTGTGTTAATAATTAGCAGGCAGTAAAGCGGCTGTGTTAATTGCATTTAGGATCCTGCCTGGGGAGAGAGAGGGGAAGAAGTGAGCGAGCAAGACACAAAATGAGGGAAAGAGAGGAAGAGAAACAGCAAGAAAGCGAGAGCGCGCATGCAAGAGAGAGAGGGAGAGAAAAGGACTGTCTCTCATCTCTTGTTCCTGAAATAGAGAATTCCCATGTATTTTGAGATATAAAATGGAGCATGGAGCCCCCAGGAGCAGGAAAACACACATATACTGTCCATCTCACACACACTTTTTTTTATTCACTCACACTCTCACACATACACAGCCCCTGGGAGCATAGCGCTAACCTTAATTAGCCTAACACTGTGGTGAAATTGATTGAAATGCAGAACATCAATTATTAAGCCTAACTGTTTTCATAACCCCACACACACCCCACCATGTAGCACATGGAGGGGGAGGCAAGGAATATTAGGGAGGTGGAGGTGTGTGTGATGATAAGATAGGAAAAGTGTGAGTATAGACATGTGCATGTGTTTGTGTGCATGGCCTTCAGTAGCTCATTACTTTAAGAAGTAATGTGAGAAGATGTAAAAATACACATTGTACATAGTTACACACTTAATATGCACTAAAACTGATGGATAAGCACAGAATTAACACACAAACATGCATAAGTAAGATTTGCTTTGCAACAAATCAGTAAAATTCCTGTATCAGCTCATATTATTACATACAATTTATTAACTTGGGAGGAAAGAAATAAAAGAAAGTACAGGGCAGATTCAGGACTTCAAAAGTGACACATTACAAATAAGCTTTGCCTTAGTTTGTTAAACACTTCGTATCAGGTGTGTAAAAGAATGAAAAAGGAAATTATTCCACCTTAACGTATAGCAAGATAACATGAAATCCATCAGGGGATTATTTCACTTCCACAATTTTGATTCAACTTAATTAGTTTTACTATCTAAAAAAGAACAAATAGTGCTTTAAATGTTGTCCATTCAATCAAAGAGAAAAGATTAGAAGGGACATAACATTCCCCCCCTTACACAGTGCACAGCCTCCATCAGCGTAAAAACGCAAACACAAGAACAACCCCACAAACAGCTCATTCACAGGTACTGCTGTGTGCTCCTTTCTGCCACTTGCTGAACAGAGTAGATGCTGAGACAGGTTTGCCTGTGGTGGGAGAGCTTATGCTCACAGGGTAGTAAATTTAAATTTCTGCAATTTTTTTGAAGAAAAGTGGCTATAAGGATATGAAAACTTGCTAAAGCTCACAAAAGGCTATAAGATGATAACAATGGGGTGAACTGAAGCATGGTGATCATTGCTGTGTGTGAAAGAAATGGCTGAGATGGTGTATAATTCAGCACCTAAGAAAAGAATTCCTAATCTCAAAATGTAAAGCCGAATACCCACCCCAACAAACATTTATTTGCATAGTTGAATATCTGGGTACAGCATTACATTTCTAATTTGTGTCATTAAGTAGTTGTACAAGAGGAAGCAATGGTCCTTACTGGAAAATTAAATCTCAGGAACCATTTAACATCAGTTATCAGTTACATTTGTGTTTTTCCAGCTATGGAAAGAGTAGAAGAACAACCTTTAAAGTATAAATGTATATTTAGATTTTACGAGATGTATTTTAGTATTCCCAGCTAAGCATATTTCCCATCCACATAATGAGCTGATCTAAATTACAAATTAGCCAGCATGCAATCACCTGTAAAAATTCCCCTAACTCCTTAATGACCATTTCTGTTATACAGTGACCTTTTGAACTCAGTTCAAAAGTGGTGATATAATTTCAGTCACAAACACACTTAGAGCTGGATCAGCTTAATGGCTTATAATTGGCAAGATTATTTTTGGGTTAAAGTAGAGCTCACAGGTGGCCAATAAGAATGCAAAACACATTTGAATTTGACTTCCTGAGTTGATTTGAGTGACACTGATTCCATTAATAAAAAATGACTATATCTCAAGGATAACTTCCTTCCTTGCCAGTTTCATCAGCTTTAAGACAAATGCTTTACTAGATGCTTTTACTAGATACTGACTTTGAGTCATCAATTTGGAAAAATAAATCAGTTAAATAGAAATTAAAGGATAGCTGTGTTTTAATTACGAGAGACTTAAGTACAATATCAGGTTAAGCAGCATGTGCAATGCCAAAGGGGCGCATTGCATTTTGAAAGAAAAATAAATTGAAGAGACAACTTGGCAATTTTAAAATCTTTTTGTGACTGCAATGCAACCTATGAAACCAGTCATTGAATGTGATTTCCCTGTGGTCACTGTATTTTGCTCCCCATTCAGGGAAAGACATCCATTAGCAGGTACAAATCAACTCCACCTTGTATGGTTTGTGCAGTTCAAAGTAAATAGGGATATTGAAGCATTAGATAAAACTATTTTTAATTATATATATAGCAATGTTCCTGTTAGCCCTCCAGCGTGGAATTTATCCTTCTGTTCTGGGACTTTTGAATGTGAACAGATTACAGATATTTTTTTCAGTTTAATAACTTAACTGTCACTCGTCCCATAGTGTACATTTTTGCGAGAAGAATTTCAATTGTCTACAAAATGTGAAATCATCTCTGTGGGTGGACATGGGAGTGGACATTTATTTAAGACAATTAAGATGAGCATTCCCCCACATTAAAAAGTTGATCACATGAAGTTTTACAACTGTAAAGTCATAGAAAAAATAGTAGTGTTTATTGTCCCTGAAAAAAACTTAACCACAGGAGGCCTACCACTTGCCATACTGCACTCCTCTCTTATGTGACCACACTGTGCCCCGTCCCCAACTCGATGACTCCCTGACCTCCAGTCTATCTTTGTCCCAGTGCTGCCACGACCCACTGAGTCAGTGGAAAACTCATTTAGGCCTAATTACATGGACTAGCCATCTACCCCTCTCTTACTTTCTTTCCCCTCTTCGGTGAAAGAAAGTAAGAGAGGGGTAGATGGCTCTTTTCTTCTTTGCTCTCTCGCTGTCCTTTTCTCTTTGCTCTCTCATTTCTTCTCTCATCGTGCTCCAGTTACCAGGTCAGAGTAGCCCTCCACTACCAGCCAGCCAAAACACACACATGCATGGACACACACAGGCACACAGGATATCCAACACTCTAGTGTGGCCAAGAGGCCACAGGTAAGCAGGTACAAAGGCTTTTAGATGGTGCATTGTTATTTCCTTGGGGTCAGCAATAGGTTAGGGCCCAGTCTTAATTAGTTAACATAACTTATACATGATCAACCTTCTTCAGGTCCTATGGTGCCCAAACATGCACAAAGTGCCTTTCTGAGATGTAAAGCCAAGAAGTAAGACGGGTTCATCTACACATGTATCGCCTGTTCCCAAGGAACCACCCACTTAACCATATCCAGGAAAGACACACACCATCAGAGAATGCTGTGTACACAAACACACACACACACAGATCAAGCAGCACGTATAAGGTTTAGAATCGAGAGGTCAGGTAAGTGAAATGTAAGGAACCCATGAAAGGAATCTTACACTGGGACGTCAAATGGCACAAACACAACGTCAGAAACAAAAAGTCATATTAATGATAGATGCCAGTCTGGGGTCAGCACACAGGTTGTATGTCAGGACCTACATTGCTACATCACCAGGTATTTGAATTTGACTTAAATGTATTCTTAAAAATCCTCCCGTCTGTGTCAGGTAGATTTTTTTAGCCTTACATACATAGACATAAACAAAGTTAGAGATGTGGACAGCAATAGATAAACATATTACAAGTCAGTCATATTTAAAATCTATATCTGTGCTGAAAAGTATGATGTAGGAGTCAAGTCCAGCTGAGAGAAAGTGGAGGCAGCCTTGGAGGTATGCATTATGTACATTAACCATACTGTTAAGAGCAGCAGTCGTAAAACCAATGAAATGCCATAACTACACTCAAATAAACTACTCTTTTAAATCACTGAGGGATTGATAGAAAATTTCACGTTCACATGAAATCCACAACACACTATGCAGACTAACAACCTGGAATAAGCTCCCAGTTGCAAAATACTATTTTTACTGCTGACTGTAATTTACCAACCTGAATTACTCTCATAGTTACTGGGAAACATATTTTGCATTTGCAACCTCTGCATGAAAAGCCAGCACATCCGATCAATATCTGGTCCATAAAGCAGACGCCACAGTCACAACAATTAACGTGCTTGTGTCTATTAACCATTCGGAAACATAAACTGAAATCTGTTCTGCCACCACAGCTGAAAAAACATGACTGCCACCATTAATAGTCTATATTACACTTCCAGAAAGTTTAGGCACACTCAGGATATGGTATTAATTTGTTTGGGAAATGCTTACTGCTCTGTACTGTAAGAGGGCTCAGGGGACTGGATGAGATCCAAGGCCAAACCATAAGGAAGGAGGGTAAGCATCAGCAACAACACCCTAATGATGCTCTGGTAATGGAGCACAAGTGGGTCACTTAGAAAGGCTACTCACTCGGGCAGGCAAAAAACATGGCAATATGAGCATTGGCATAAATGTAACTGGAAAGACCACAGAGGTGCTAAGTATTTGCACAAAACAGGTTAAAATAAGTAACTAAAAATATTGGACTGCAGATGAAAAAATGCATTTTTTTTTTCCTAATCACAACACCAGCCATCTAAAAAACAACAGTATATACTATAAAACACATACTCCACTCTCTAGACTGTTTACTCCAACAAACCTTTTAACTGCAAAGGTTTGTAATGTGTTTTAATGTGTCTGGGATGTTTAACTGTAAAACCACCATATCACTAAGTAGACTATTGCACTATAAGGGGGGTTAAAAGAAGGTTTCACTCACTGACAGTAAACAAATATAAATAATTCAGAGGGAGAGATTACCATTTTATTTATGTTACTGGTCAGTTACTGTTTCAGGGTTGTGATCCAGTGTGTGTATATGCTTGTGAGTGTGCACATAAAGAAGGAAACATTAATAATCGAATTAGTTTGGCAAATGAGCAGCAAAAGACTTCTTAAATCTTCATTATGATGCTAAATACGTGTCAATGTCAAAACTGAACATTTTTGGTGTAGAAAGTTAGTGTACCTGCGTCAAAGTAGGCCTTTCATTTAAAAAAAAAAAAAAAAAAAATCTAAATTAATACGTGCACAGATTAATAATACTCCTGTGGACAGTTTGAATTGGTAGAAAACACCACAAATGAATAAATAAAATAAAAATTTAAAAAGTAGATTTTGAGCTTTATTATTGTGCTTCAGCCCCCTGAGGCGTTTCATTAGTGTGCTTCTACCTCCCCCTACCGGCAATGAAAGCATAAGACATCTAGCACCACTACCTACCCACACTCGTACTGCCAGTGCTTATTGGCTAGTGATACTGCTTACATTTTTGTATGGTAACCTCATCCTTTTCAGTATTTAAACTAAGCCATGAGAGTTCTTCCGTTTACATACAATACACTATATAAGCCTTGCTATATACACTATAGCAAGGCTTTAAAATAGAATCTCTAAAAACAAATGCAAGCTAAAATACATTTCTAAGACGGTGTAAATAAAGCTAACCCATTAATGTCTTTGCCCCAACTACAATAAACGTGTCTGTATCAACTTATTGATTTTAACAAGTTTATTAGTGTAATTTTGAGTGCAAATTTCCATGCATTTCATACCATTTATGTCAGTCACTTATATCTCTCTGGATTGAAGCAGTTATAGGATGAAAATTGGCCAAAGACAGTACCTGGACCTGCAAAAAGCATATTCTTCAAGTTGTACTGTTGAAAATAATCCAACGAAGAACTCAATGTTTAGGTAATGACTTGAAGAGCCAGTCCTTGATTTAGCTGTGGTTGAGAGGATAGTTTTTCTATCCAAGTTTTGCAGCTAACTTAATTCAAAGTTTAAAATGTCGCGAAAAGTCCGTTCACATGTCTTCTTGCCACACCTGTTCCTGGCCTGAGCTGATTAATCATCACTGGTTGGTCAAATAAACTAATATTTAAATTAGGGCATAGTGTGCTGTGGATATTTTTTTCTTTTCTTTTTTTTTTAATAGTTTTGCTTTTATGAAATAAATAAATAAATAATAATAATAACGTCAATTTTCCACTTCAAATTTAATCTATAGCCTAATGTATACAGTCACCAGCCACTTTGTTAGGTACACCTGTTCCACTGTAAACCAGACATTTACATGGCAGCAACTCAGTGAAGTTCAAACCAAGCATCGGACTGGGGAAGGAAGGTGACTAAAGTGACTTGGCATGTGGCATGGCTGTTGGTGCCAGATGGGCTGGTCTGAGTATTTTAGAAACTACTGCAATCTACTGGGATTTTCCTGCACAGCCATCCATAGGCTTTACAAAGAATGGTACGAAAAGAGAAAATATCCAGTGAGCAGGCAAAAATAACTTGTAGATGCAAGAGTTCAGAGGAAAATAGCCAGAGTGCTTCAAGCTGATAGGAAGGCAACAATAACTCAAATAACCACTTATTACAACTGAGGTATGCAAAAGAGCATCTCTGAATGCACAACATGGTGTGCCCTAAAGCAGATGAGCTAAGACAGCAGAAACCCACACCGGGTGCCACTCCTCACAGCTAAGAACAGGAACCTGAGGCTACAATTCACACGGGCTCACCAAAACTGGTCAACAGAAGACTGGAAAAAAAAAAAAAAACACTGCCTGGTCTAATGTGTCGATTTCTGCTGCGACATTCAGATGGCAGGATCAGAATTTGGCATAAACAACATGAAAGCATGGCTCCAGCCTGGCTTATATCAGCTGCTGGTGGTGTAATGGCATGGGGGATATTTTCTTGACACACTTTGGACCCCTTAGCACCAACTGAGCATTGTTTAAACACCACAGTCTACCTGAATTTTGTTGCTGACCATGTCCAACCCTTTATAATCACAGTGTACCCATCTTCTGATGGCTGCTTCCAGCAGGATAACGCACCATGTCACAAAGTTAATTTCAAAGTGGTTTCTTGAACATGACAATGAGCTCACTGTACTCAAATGGCCTCCATGATCTCAATCCAATAGAACACCTTTGGGATGTGGTATGAGATTTACATCATGGATGTGCAGCCAACACATCTGCAGCAAATGTGTGATGCTATCATGGATCAAATGGATCAAAATCTCTGAGGAATGTTTCCAGGACCTTGTTAAATCTTTGCCACAAAGAATTAAGGCAGCTCTGAAGGCAGGTATACCTAACAAAGTGTCTGGGGAGTGTATAAAGAGAAAAAAAAAACAAAATCGAAGTAAGCAACTAAATATAATTCCATATAGGAGGAAAGCTAACAGTTTAAATTAAAGACACTCAGGTAAATTGTCAGTTTTCATTGCTGGCAACGACACCAACCTTCATCCAGTTAACTCATGAGTTATGTTTATGTACACCACTCAGCCTAACAAAGGCTAGTTATCTGAAATGCAACACAAGACACCATTTTCAGTTGAATTAAAACAGCTTTATTAGTGTACACTGTAAGAAGTTGTATATGCAGGGTAGTTGGAAAGCCTATGAAGTTAAGTGTTTGAAAAGACAGAAATTCTAAGACTGTTTAAGTGATTATGCTCCGTTGACAGCAAGCAAAAGGAACAGCATGTATGATAAAAAAGAAAAGTACAACTATATAACATCACATCACTAGTGACATGTAGAAACTTCACTTTCTCCAAAAAACCACCTTCTTGACGATTCACCTGAAAGAGGCTTATTTGAAGATACACAATTGTCATCACAATCAGGAAACAAAAAGAAATAATAATAATAATAATAATAATAATACTACAACACGTGATCCTTAAAAAGGAATGTGGACCTTCAGAATGTGTTGAAGCAGCCTTCATGAAACGTTATTTGGTTTCATCTTCCCTCTGAGAGCTGGTAATTTGTAGGGTAGGCTAAAGTCTTAGGTGGCACTTAAAAAAATAGAAGCAAAGGCTTTTGCTGGATCCCGGCAATACGCACAAAACAGAATGTTTAGCCATCAGAAAAAAGAAGAAAAAAAACCCAACAACTTATGAATGTTTCTTCAACGATTAGATGTCACTGCATAGAACAAACATGTGGGTTAGCAATAATACAACATGATATTGTCACTTTAACATGTGGAAAGTCTGGCTAGAACTTCCAGTCAACATTTTCCCTAATAAATAAAAAAAAAAAAAAACATATAAGACAGGTTGACAGATAAATAACAAAAAGATAAACATTTACCACATTTAGCTGGTTTTATTCTGGTTATAAGTGAGCATTAGTTAGGTGAATGACAAAAGCGGTTTCCCGTATAGGTCAAGATTTGCCTGGATCAAACCAATATAAAGACAGGCAGGACTAAAAGTAAAGATAAAAAAGGCAATAAAGTACATTGCCTAATGCGACATGTCATCGATCAAGTGTGCGCTCTAAAACGCAACTACTGAATTCTGACATTTTTGCAGTATGCAATATTAATGTATGATTTACCAGGATTTCTGGACTTCATGTCTTGGCCCTCATTATGTGAGAAGCTAAACCTTCATTAACCTTTCATTTTGGTGTCCTTATTTAAAAAAACGCCACACTGACGTCACTGAATGATCAAATAGAAAATGGGAATGTGTTTACGTGCACACCAACAACCACTGTCTGTTTTATTTAGAGATAG
This sequence comes from Heterochromis multidens, assembly GCA_015108495.1. Taxonomy (NCBI): domain Eukaryota; kingdom Metazoa; phylum Chordata; class Actinopteri; order Cichliformes; family Cichlidae; genus Heterochromis; species Heterochromis multidens. The sequence continues at coordinate 6,160 of VUQS01015750.1, read as the reverse complement.
TGAAATGGGGATACCGGGAATGTGACAGCAAGAGCCAAGATGGCGAGGCAAGTAGTCCCATTATTATATATTTACATGTCTCACTTAAAATCCCAAGTGTAATCCAACATAAAGAATGCACTTACAGTACAGAGACTTCAACTTAGTATCCCGTGTGCAAGTAAACACACTCAGTTCATTAATGCGCATGCATGGAGTTACAGAATCAAACAGCTTTAGTATTTGGAAGTAACTTGTTCACTGCATACTGGAATCTCCTAGTTTGTTAAAATTATAACAACTCCACAACTACACCTTTCAGCATCAGACCTATGTGAATTAATACCATCTGCCACATACTCTATCGCCAGGCAACTGGATTATACATCAATATCCAAAAAGTCAGTTATTTAGTTATCGAAACACCTTCATTTTTGTAATAGCTGTGGTACGTAACCATAAAATGCTCATCTTTACTTGTGGAGTTCAAACAGACATTGGTGAATTTAAATATTAAGATTAAGCCGATCTTTGGTCAGACTCTCTGAGATGAAATACTGGTACCAATAAGATGACGTCTATAAGAGCCGAAAGATTCTGGAATTCTCCAAATTTCAGAAACTTACATTTTGAAGAAACAAAGATATTAATTACAAAAATGTGTCAGTCATTGAGCGCAATGACAACTAAACGTGCTTTCAGTGGTAAATTCAGTGAAAATGTTATATCCTATGCCACACACACACACACACACACACACACACCACAAAATCATCATCAAGCTGCAATCATTTTCAAACTGAAGGTATGTTCTAAAAAAAATAAATTCTAATAAAAAGGAAGAAAGCTTTAAAGATTTTAAATATATTTATATGTAAAAAATACTCGGAAAATACAAAAATGTAGCTAAAGGAAACAAGTAAAGAAAATAACTGTAGAGTAACTAGCTTGTGGAATACTTAAAGCTTGAATACTTAAAACACTCAAATACCAGTGTAGGTACCAGCTGGCTTTTAGATAGGAAATTTTATTAAAAATCAAATGAACACTCTTTAATAAGCCAATTGATACATAAGGGCCCAAATCTTTACAGTGAATAGTCTAAAATATGGATTTTCTTCTGTGATTATCCTGAATTCAAGTGGGCTTTTCAACACTTCTATATTTTCGATTTAAAAGCATACCTTGCTATATTTTACATTAAAGGCAACTGTTTTTAGGGTGGATAATTTAAGTTAGTGCAAGTGCAGAATAGAGGATGTTTTGCTAATTAAAGTCCCACACCGCAGGACTTTACTTACTGATAAAATGTCAATAACGGGATACTGTGCAGAGACTTGTGCATTTTCCACAAATGTGAAACATAGGTAATAAGAGTTTATCTTTTCCTCTTGTTAGATGTAAGCAACAGTGAAGCCTTGTGTTTAGCCTTAAGCCTGTGTATCTCCAAGTCCTATACATAGCTCCCCTTCACAAACAAGCTGATGTAATTATATATAAAAAAAAAAAAAGGAGAATGTAAGAG
>VUQS01015745.1:14906-29120 GCA_015108495.1 Heterochromis multidens | reverse complement strand
TTTTTGGTCTATGGCTATGGACATTTAAATAAAACCACTGTCAACACTGAAAAATCGATTAAGTTTCCCATTGGCTAGAAAAGCAAAAACAAAATGGCTGCTCATTATTAAACTGCACAACTTGGCCTTTGTTTGCTTTGCAAGTCTTTCCAACAAGACCTTGTTTATATGAACTGAGTGACCACAAAGTTCAGTCATCACGTCGGTTTACTGATGTTTAGAGAGATGAAGATTTCTTAAGAATGAAGTTTTGACTTTAATATATTATACAGACTGGTTAGTGGCTCCATAGTCTAGTAGTTTACATGTTCACCTAACAAGCAATAGATTAGAGAAAACACAAATCCCTTTGCAGTTGTGTCAGGAAGGGTATCTGGCGTAAAAAAAAAAAAAAAAGCCATATCAAAGGGAGGGTGAATAAGGGAGCAGCAGATAGTAGCGTCTTCTATAGTATTGTGACTAGTCAGAATTTAGTGTAATTTGAACAAAAAGTTTGTATGTTGTGTTTAAAATTGACCAGTATACCAAGCGATTATCAGATTTTTGAAAAAAATGCTTAAAAATTCATCATCGGTCCCAAAAGTCTGCTAGTAATGAAGCTATTGTCCTTTTTTTTTACTATGGGGTATAATTACAATTTAGGCACTTCTTACAATTTCTCAAATCAGACAGGCTTTCAGAGTTTTAACTGACCTTTTATAAAGCCTCACAGGTTTAGCTAACTTGTATAAAGGTACAGTCAGGATTTACAGGCCCTGCTCCCACAGGTGTTTTCACTTATTCTTAATTATCCCTCTGTGTGTTTGATTGACAAAGCCTTAGTTCTTCCTTTTGTTTGCTGAACCTATTAGATCAAATAAGTTGCACTTTTATTGTCTGATTGGTTCATGGCTTTTGATGATCTCATATAACGCCGCCCAACTTCAACCTGAGAAGTGGAAACAGGTATGTGGGTGTGCGTGGCCTGAACATTTCAAGTATTTTCAAGTATGAATCGCTCCAGCTATGTTTTGTATACATCATCACTGTTTGTCAGTTTGGATACCTGATAAGGGGCATCCACACAGGAAACCATTAGCAGCGACTTGGCAACCAGAAACCATAGAAAGTCAGTGGCATTCAGTGACATCAAGCGATGACAGGCAAAATAACCGCTGGCGACTACAGATGAGAGCGCAGGATACAACTGAGTGACATATGTCAAGATGGCAGATATTGAGGTTTTGTAAACACGTGACCACTAGCCATGTGACATTAACTTGTTTGCCATTTTGGACATGTGACAATCACAGTGACAATGTAGGATCAAGTGAATAAGACCCCAGTCACACAGACCCAGAGATTGGTCTGCCGACCATCTAGCGCTCAACCGTCAGCAACAAAACATTGCACAATGAGCAAACAGCTGTGTGGACTCTTCTTTAGTTAACCACTTAAATGTAATACTCTATGAATCCTATGTACTTAATTGTGTAAAGCATGAATTTTAATGGGGTAGTGTTGTCTCAAATAGAACACAGCAAGTTGTGTACTTACCAGAAATGACGATTGCAATATTTGGATGCTATTGTTGCACTATGTAGGGTGTCTTGTGAACTTTAGCGACTTTTCGAGTCTCTGAGCACACGCAGTGCTAGACTCTTTAATAGTAAAGAGAGCAATTTAACATGCATAAAAAACAAAGATACAATACTTAGCCTAACGCCACGACCAAAAAGTAACCAGCCACTGTTAGAGAGCTAGGTAGCAGAAGCACTGAAATCATCATTAGCGCTAATGACCTATCCTTCTCCTGTGGGCTGAAAATTGTTTGGTGGTCCATCCTTCTGTGCTTTGTACAGAAGTGTATAGGGTTCCACAGTCAGCTTCTATCCATCATGAGTCCAGCATCTCGCCCTTGTAGTCTACTCCTTGTAGCCATACTTCAGTAAAATAGCAAGTAAAAGTAAGCTATTAAACCTTTCAAAGCAAAATCATTTTCACCTCATATTCAAGCTTTAAATCTATTTTTATATTATATAAAAAAAATTTGACATTGTATTCCATTAAAAAAAAATGCCTGGAACTATAAATGGCCTTTGCCACAGTAACAAATTCGTCTATGCTTGTTGTGTCCTCACACGCCCCCTTAACATCTTTTCCCACAGATGGAGCTTTACTTTAAGTGGCACAAATACAACAAATACACCATGCTTATCAAGTCACAGTCCCCTGCCACCCCTACAATAAAATACAATTCTGTTTTCTTCACGCTGGCTTCTGGAGTGCTTGTATGCCATGGCGGTCACGTCTGGGGAGAGAGCTCTCTGCTTATTTATTTGTGGCTGTTTCCTCGCCTGTCAGGATAAAGAGGGCAACACGGAGCCAGTCTGAGAACATAATTTCACTCTGAGTGCCTTAGCCTGAAGCACTGTACACAAGCACACACATCTAGCAGACATGCACATACTGTATACATGGGCACACACACACACACGAACACAGATTCCCAAGCAGTGAGAGTGGCTGTTGACCTGCTGAATAATGCTTTTAGACTGTTGAAGCAGTGCAGTGTGTGAGTGTCTGCACATGTGTGTGTTTGTGTGTGCACCTCAGAGTGGGTGGTTAGCAGCTTAACCCTCCTGCTGACTCTTGTTAAGGGCTAAAGGGATCCATGTCAACAACAAGCAATAAAGAAGATGCCTCATCCAGAGAGATATGCGGTAGACAGAATACGAGCGCACACACACTCAACATGATGCACATCCATCATAGCCTTCAAATACACACATAAACACAACAGACTTGGCATGTCTCAAATAAAATATAGATAGAGGTAAGAGTGTTTGAAGGGGCTATTAGCACAGACTGTAGGGGAGTGATAGGGGTGGGATCAGTGTCACAGCCCCACTCTGCTCAACCCAGCATTGCTGCACGCCATGGGGAGCTTGGAGTGCTGCCAGCTGCCTGTTTACAAGCCAGACGTCGTTTGATAAGGGCTGCTACCAGTTGATAGAAGCCAAATCCCCTTTCAATGAAAAATAAACTAGTGGGCTTTCTCTGAAGTGGAATAGGCCAACGTGGAGCCACTCAGTTAAGGCAGGATGCTGCCTGAGAGCTGCTGAGTCAGTGTGTTTGGCTGTGTTGACACTGGATTGTCCAAGTAACTAAATGGTTGATTTGTTTGCCTAGGCCTGTCAGCCAAACAATTCTTGCATTTGCCATCCAAAATGAATAATTTAAATCCTTATACTTTTAGTTTTCTTGGAAGATGTGAAAAAACAAAGGTTTCACCTTGTAAGACTGTAAACTTGAACAGGACAGCTATAAGGATACACTCACTGAATGTATGTGTTATTCTGTTAATAAATGCAAAACATGATAGGGCTACATATTGCTCATATTCCCTCAACACCTCACTTGCAAGAAACTGGTATTTGTGACAGTGTGACAGAAAAAAACTATTAGTCAAGTCATGAAAACCGCTCATCAAAATGACTTTAAACTGCACACTGCACTTCCTTGGGTCCCCAGCAATACACCCACTGAATGTGTAAGTAGATCAAATGAAAGGTTATCAGGAATAGTGAAGAATACACACACCAATAAAAAGACAGACATACAGAGATTCCTTTATTAGTAAGAATTGTAACTGCCCATATGACAAGTCTTTGTCAGGTGTATAAACATACAGTGCCTTCCATAACATTTGGGACAAAGACATAATTTTTGTAGTTTTGCCTCTGTACATCACCATAGTGGATGGTAAATCAAACAATCAATATGTAATCAAAGTGCAGACTTTCAGCTTTGATTGAAGGCGTTTTACAAACATTTTGCATGACCTGTTTAAGAATTACAGCCATTTTTATACACAGTCCCCTTTTTTCATAGGTTCAAAATTAATGGGACAATGGACAAGCGAGGCCAGGTGGCCAGGTGAGGTCTGCTCCCTTGTTATTTCATGACAAATGAAGCAGACATAATATCTAAAGTTTATTCAAAGTGTTGAATTTGTATTTTATAACTTTTCACTGTAATTTTAAATATGAGGCCCAAAGAGATGTTAGTGCAAGTAAGGGAGGCCATCATTAGGCTAAAAAACCCAAATAAACTTATCAGAGAGACAGCACAAACCAAATGCTGCAAAACTGATCAGACAGCACTTCACAGTGCAAATGGACAATCACCTAAATACTGCAATACTGCAAAAGCAACCCAAGAGTTTCTCAAGGTCAAGTCAGTCAGGTCAGGTTTTAGTGGAGCATCTCAAGGGAGGAAACACATTTGGTGATGTCCATGCTAGGGTTCTAGACTTCAGGCAGTCACTTACTGCAAAATTATTTTCATTCAAGTATTTAAAAAAAAATGTAAATTAAATTTATGTTAGTTTGTGTCACTAATTTTGAACATCTGTAAATGGGGGACTATGTATAAAAACGGCTGTAATTCTTAAACAGTTCATGTCAAATTTTTGTAAAACCCCTTGAATTAAAGCTGAAAGTTTGCATCATTACATAATGATTGTTTGATTTACAATCTACTGTGCTGGTGTAGAGAGGCAAAAGTACAAAAACTGTGTCTTTGTTCCAACCATTTTGAAAGGCACTGTATTTACTAGCTGTGACAGCATATCTGGTGTTGTGCTCACCATGTTTGTGTCTCTGTGCATGTATTCTTTGCTTTTCTTGACAAACATCAATCAAACTATTGCATATTTGGGGTTGTATTTCTATATTTTTGTGTCATTAAAATGTGAATTTTATTGTTATTGGCATTGCAACCTGTGTGATCCCACCGAATGATGGTCAGTTTTATACCTGTTCTCTCTTCTTCCTTTACTGCTGTGCCTTTTACTTTTTTCTCAACAAGGTCATTTAAAAATGACCGCAGTATACAAATAAACAAGACAGAAGCTGAGGTTCTTAATACGTTAAATACGTGTTCATATCTGTGTACCCTTTCTTACTGCTAACAAGCCATGAATGTTTTACGTAATGTAAGCTTCCTGCAGGCAGATCAGTGGGTGGTTAATTAAAGTTTATTCAAATTCTGAATCAACCATTTAATCTGAAAATTATCTATTAAAGATGCTTTAGTAATAAGATGGATTAAGTTGCTCCAGTGTTGTTAGAATTAAAAAAAAATACTTGAAAGAAACTTCACTGCATTGTGATTTCACAGTAAATTCACGTAGTTCCCACCTATTACAAGAAAATGGTAATTTTTAGCCACGGTATCCTCCTCCCTCTCCTCTCTGCCTGAGGCATTGCCTCTCCTCTGGGAAGGTTTACATGTTGTGGTAGACCATCTACTTATTGATCACTGCTAATGTCTCAGTGATCTCCACCTTGTGCTATTGGAGGGAAGCTGCTGTGTTTACTGATTGGTCAGATACAGTGTGATCAGGTGAGGAGCAGCAGTGTGTTTGAGGCAGTTTGTGTGAGGGTCTGCATATTGTACATCTTCATGTGCTTCTGTATCTCATTCTTTTTGATCTATAACCACTTTTTAATTAGCAGTGATGTTAATTAACCCCCCCCCCCTTACATTCAGTCAAGTAATGAAGATTTTATTCAATTACATCTTGTGTATATCTCTACATTTCCAACCCGCCCTTTCTTCTCATTTCAGAATCAAACTTTTGTTTCCTTTCTTATTTCTTTTCTTCATCCCTTCTTGTCTCTGTATATTAAAACATGTTAAAAGGAATTAAGGGGTTTTGATACGAAAGCTGACATCAGATATCAGATTCATAATCACTAGTGTTCCAACTCGTGCTGGCAGACATGAAAATGTAGCACAACTGAGCTAAGAAAAGACAACTGGATGTATATGTGGCCACAAAGACCTTGGCTCTTTGTGAAGAAACAGTGCAACTCTTTTTCTTCCTTTCTTCCTTCTCCTCGTGCCTATGTATATTGCTGCATTAATCATTTTCTCCAAGCTGAATGTCACAGTCTGCCTGGTAGCCCTGAATAAACACTGTCATCCCTCTGTAGGAATAACCTTCACATATTGCTACAGCCTTGTGTATGTGTTTGTGTGTACAGTATATGTACAGTATGTGCATGTGTGTGTGCGTGTGTTCCAAGCCTGACTAAAGGTTAGGAGGGCATGTAAATAAAAGAACAGTACATGGCAGGCTCTGAGAGTTTGCTTATGTATCTGTGCATTCTCACTTGCCTGGTAAAGTGCCGTGTTGTGTTTGATTAGTCTGAGGCAAGGCAGGCTATTTCTCCACACACACATGCACTCACACACACAAACACTGCACTTTCTCTTTCTTTTTAGTCTGTCTATATCCTCTCGTTCCTTCGCTCCCTCCAACTCTGTCCCTCGTTTGTTTTCATTAGTGTGATTGCCTCAATGTCTTCCTGACCTTCAGCCATCTTCAGCACTCTCTCATTCTCTCTCTCTCACTCACTCACACACACACACACACACACACACATAAACATTCCTCTGGATGATCACTTCTGATTTTAGGCCTCATATCTTCATCCTATCGTTCATTTGGCTCGCCGTCTCTTTTTTTTTCCTCTTTCCAAGACATGCTGGTAATAGCAACACTGTAAATGTTTCCAAGCTGATAACTGATAACTTTTCACCGTGAACGAAGGCCTTTATTACATTTTGACTCCTTTTTTTCTCTCCCTCTTTCTTTTGAAGATTTCTAATGGACTGTTGGTTCCAGTGTTTTCTTCTGTGGCAGTAATGTGGTGATTGCTGAGGAAGGAAGAGGAATGAAGGAAAGGAGGGGGGCTGGAAAAAGAAAAGAGGAGAAGGACAGGTCAGAGGAAGGGAGATGTATTGCTGAGTAGCCATGACCTTCAGCAGTGATTAGGGACAATTAAGTCTTCAACAGCAGCTTGAACCATAAAGCTACTCGAACAGAAAGATATAGGGAGAAAAGAGATGAGGATTTACCAAGGTGTGGTCATTAACAGATGTCCATAAAATGCCTGTAAATGCATTATTTGATGCCTCTTTTTCACATCTGTATATAATACAGCAGCAATGAGATGGAGGGCTTGTTGTGTGTCGGGGGGATGGAGAAATGATTAATATTAATTCGAGGGCTGATTGAAGGCAACACTCGAGTGAAGTGGCTCATGATGATGTCTCCTGAGCAACTCCCACGCACCGCTCCCGCCATGAGTGGAAAGAGGAGAGGGGTAGAAGAGAGGAAAGGAAGACAGGAAAGAGAAGATGCTAGAAGTGACAGCGAGGGGAAGATGTGAGATGTGCCTCCTTCCGACATCTTCCCACCCACTCTTCCATCGTCATGTTGCGAAAAAAAAGATCCACAAGTAAAACAGTATCTTCCATACAAAGAACTTTCGGGCGGGTTAGCTCAAGTTTTCAATTAGGACTTGCTAGTAAATTAAATTGCAGTTGCTTTCGTTGCCTTGGCATCTGGTGGGTTTGCATTAGCCGATAAAGCCAAAGACTAAATATTAAGTTATGACATGTTTTTTTGTTTATTTGTTTTTAAATAGCATATTCTCTGTGGAAGAAGTAGTCTTTGTAAGTTTAATCAACACATTCATAAATACGAAAGCTTTTAGAGGCCCAAACAAGTAGTGTGTGGTACAATAACACACATTTTCAAAACTTTGGAAGCTCACAATAGCAATCTTTCAAAATAAATGACCAGAACTCTCTGTATGTGTATTTGACTGGCCAATGCAGTGTGTTGGCAGCGATGTTGTGTTGTGCTGCGCCAAAACTTTTTTTTTGCTTGATCGCTCTGTGTGTTTTTGTCAGATCTTTTTGGATCTGGATCCTATAAAAACAGAAAAATGTTTTCTAAGCCTCTTTTTTTTTTGTTGCTCCTGCTTGCTTTATTTCTTGCTTTCTGATGGAAGGCTGTTTTTGGTCTCAGTGCCTCATCAGCCTAAAGCTGGTGAAGGTGGTGAAATGTGAAGTTTAGCTGAGTGTTTAGGCTGTATACCTCATGGGTGCATATGCTCTTGATCCCTGGTTCTATTTCCCTTGTGTCTTCCTCCATTTCCTGCTTCTATTCACTATCAAAAAAGGCTTAAAATGCCAAAAGTAAATAACATTGTTTTCCTTTATTTGCAGATTTCTCTCTACTGTGACTCCTTAGAAGAGTACACTAGATTCTTCCAAGTGTCAAAGCATTCTCTCTCTCTGTAGTAACTTATAAAGGTTGACCAGAGGTGCTGGGTTAAGTTATGTTAATGTTACAGGGATCATCAGAGTGTAAAGGGAGATAACAACATGTTTTAAAGTCCACATTGCTGGGAGGTTGAATGGTGTGGAGGCTTGGGTTTGGATTGGCACTGGCGGCCTTTCGAAGGGTGTGTGTGAGGAGCTAAGGCATGATGATTTGGGCCAGGGGAGGGAAGGCCAGAGGGGCTGGATTGGTGAAAGCAGAGGCAAGGGAGGGCACCCTTAGGTGCCATGTGAAATTAGGAATGATTAAGAAGTAAGAAAGACCAGGAGCAGCGCTTTGGAGTAAGGCGTACTTAATGAATAATGCAGTAAAAAGTCACATGCATGCACTCGGACAGACACATTAAAAGAAAGACGGACGAAAATATACTGAGTTAGGTCCTTTGAGCATTTTACTTTAGAAAGAGCTACAAAATAACTTTAATGCAAATATGCATGTCCAGTTTTAGACACAAGTAGCATATACATATTTTTGAGTCACAGAGATACTACATAGACATGAATCGAGGTCATTTGTGCTCAAATATCTAACTCAAAGCAGGTGGAGTGCCTGCTGAGAGGCAAACAAGAGTCGAGGAGGTGTTGCAGCGTCCATCAGGGGCTGACATTTATTTTGGCTCGAACAACTGATGTAATTAACTTTTAGACCTTCCTGTTCATGGCTGCTTCTCCGGGCAGGTGCGCCAAGGAAAACATGCCAAAATTACCCACCCTCCCTTTCACCCTTTCAAACACATCCACATTAATTTGCGCACACACACTTCTTCTCTCGTTCCATCTCTCTAACGTTACACCCCCCACCCCCCGTTCTTTACCTTACAATCTGCCCTTACTCTTGTTTTCTTGCTCTCTTTCTTCCCGTCTCTTCCTGGCAGTGCAGCGAGGTCTCTTCAAGCTTCAAGTTCTCGTAACCAACCGCAGCGGTGTTCAGTTTCCCCTCCATCAACGCAAAAGGCTCTTCCTTACTTTGTAACAATTTTGTACTCCGGGGAGAAGTGCTCAGTAGGCCTACAAGTTAACTTCAACTGCCGTGACACTCCACAGTTGCTTAACGCAGCACTTTTTTTTCATCAGCCTGGCAGTTTTGCATTGGAATGACTGACAACATACAGCCATCAGCTGCATGTTTGTACCTTGTATGTGTCTGGAAAACTACAAGAGTTTCCCATAAGTTGGAGTTTTCACAGGTTTTTGCTCGTCTTAGACTAACTTTCAGTTGGCTTTTGTGTTTGATGACAAGATGAATAAATGAATAAAAATGAATGAATTCTATATGAGGTAATAGCATATCCTAAAGACATGTCTCCTAACCTTCTTGTCAGTTAGCATGAATAACCCATAACACCTGTGAGTAGCATTTGGCATCTCCCTTGGGTCACTTTGGAATTCTGTGGGTAATGCAGGTGTACTTTGTACACTGCCCCTGACTCAGCCGTATCATCTTTAATAATGAATAATGATGCCTGTGGTCTGTTGGGTTTATTTGTCAGACTGGAAGCAGGATCAGGCTTATTTTGCAAGAAGGGTGATACGAGGCAGATATGAGGTTATAATGGTTGGCAGATGCGCTGGCCAGCGCCGGGCTGCAGAGCAAGCAAGGTGTTTGTTTGTACAAGCTGATTTCCCAGACTAAACGGGTTTCGTGTCCTACCAGCTGCTTTGGATCAAAACAGTCAGTTTGGAGCAGGAGGGAAGGGCCCCCAGATCCACCTGGCAAAACAAGATGGGACCTTGGTGTGACAGTGAGTATAACATCTCTGCTAGCAAACGAGCTGCTTACTGAGATGACACATCTGAAAGGCCCTCGCGCTGTTGTGTTTACTGTAAATTTAGGCACAAGTCACTCAAAAGGAAAAGGAGTGCTCAGACAGAAATATCAGATCTAACAAAGTCCACAAAAGCCACGTGCTCTATTTAGACTTGAGGATTCAAAGTCAAAGGAGTCTCTTTACTCTCTCCATCTTTTTTGGATACACACATCAGGTGGTTGTGATGACAGGCGTCCGGTCTCACAAATCCACCTCATTCGGCATCGGTACTCGTGCAGGCATTTGGTTTACATTAAACTGGCCCGAATGCGTCGCTGTTTTTGCTGTCATGCACTGTTGACCGCAGTCAGACGCCATCAATTCAGCGTCTTTGGGTCTGAAAGAAATTGTAAATCACATTAGTTATTCAGGTAAACAACCTCGGGAACTGCACCCTAGAGAACATTTGAGTTCACTAGCAAAGTCGCACTGCTAAAGAAAAACACTGAAAAAAGTGCTCATTTAATGGCAAGTCAGATGTAAATTTTAATGACGGGTTTACTCGCAGCACAGGTGCGTCGAAGCAGAGGTCGCCGGTAAAGAGGAAGAGGACAGGGAGACGAGTTTTGAATGAGTTCTGTGTGTTCCAACAGGTTTCTGCATCTCCAGGAAACCTGCTGGTCTCACTGGCCAGCAGGCTGCTGCCTTTGGGAATACTGAGGAAATGTCCTCATTTTCTGTTTTTAGAGGCCCAATCCTGTGCGTGTGCAGGTGCAGATCGGGAAAATATTTCACTCGACAAAAAAAAAAAAGAAAAAGAAAAAAAGAATACAATTTGTGTCTTTTTCAAGCCTGATTGTGTTGTTTTGAATTAATAAGAGCTAAATGTTTTTAGGAATTTTAGGGATTTTGTGTTCTGGTTTCTGGTAAAAACAGTACTTTTATAGTGAACATTAAAGGTGAAGCTGTTATGGGCTTAGCATGCATTTATTACAGCAATAAAATGTGCTTACACTCTTTGGCGTACAGCCCATATTTACAAAAAAACAGAAAAGATCCTTAATTGGGCCAAAGCATTATGTTGGAAAAGAGCAGAATGAGTCGGTTTAGTGAGCATAATTGAAGTAATGAGCTACTCTAGCTTCTTTCCTTTGATTTCAGGATATAGTTTCCTGCTTTTAAAAAGATGATTCACAGCAGTTGAGGTAAACTTCCCTCAGTGAGAGAATTATCGCCTCCTTTTTCCTGCAGCACACAATGTCAAATTGTCTTCAAAAAGCCATGAGGATAACATGGCTGCAGACCACAGTATCTCCTTTATCACCTGCCTGTTACAGCTGAAGCCACTCCATAAATAAAGCCATTGCACTCGAGATCGGAGCGGGGGAGGGAAACACACATAAACAGGCTGACATGCACACTGCGGGCAGGTACTCAGGCTGCTGTCGCTGGGGAGCTTTAACCCTGAAACCCTGACCAGCTTAGTTCAGAGGCGAGGGGCTTTATGGGACATTGGGGAACAGCTTGCAACGAGTAAATAGAATATCCAGTGGTGTCTGTCCCAATCTCAGATTAAGCCACCAAATCTCTGCAGTTTTTCACTGACAGAGATGTGTACATACATTTCTACAACATACTTTCAGCACACACGCACAAAAATCAGCCCTTACAGAGAACAGTGTCTGTGAGTGGGTCCCAGTGCAGCTAAGGGTTTTACGCTGACACTAAAGAATGTGTTCATCTATGAGTGAAGGGCCTCTCTCTGCCTGTCTGTTACCTGCTTCTCTGCTTTACCGACAGACTGACTTACTGACTGATTGACTGACTGAATGGAGTGTAGTGCAGTGGAGATCTGACAGGGATCTCAATGTGATCCGCTGCAGCTCCCAAAGGACCCCGAGCTAAAGCCTTCCCTGAGCGTATTGGCAAAACACTACTCCGTCTCAGCAGAGCCAACTTGCAGGGTGGCCCAGCTTTTTAGTCAGCCTTTCGCTGAAAAGTCCCAAGAACTTATGTGTTTTGTCAAATTGTACTCCAACAAAAGAATCTCTATTATTTTGGGGTTTGGGTCACTGGAGATTTTTCTGGGGAAGTTAACTAAATGTTGCCAGGAACCAGGAGGTTAATGATTCAAAGGCGAGCAAAAGTTAGCAAGCTGTTTGGAGTGGATGGAGTTTTCTTCAAATCTGTGGACCTTTCGTGATGCGCCAAGTGGTTTCAGAGAGAGTGCAAGATTAAATCTGTGCCACTCTCTCCTTGTTTTCTTTTACCCTGTCCTGGAGACCGTGTGGTAGAGTTAGAGATGGAGGAACATAATTTATAAGGCAAGCGAAGGGAGTTCACGTGCTGATGTTGCTTGGGAAAGAAAGAGCAAGATAGGGAGGGACAAATCACTGCAGAAAAAGAGTTCAGAAAAGAGTAAAAATTTAGGGAGTGGGGGAGGTTAAAGTAGGGTATGTATACCCTTAAAAAAGGGGAAATTTATAAAAGCTGATTTTGAACGGGAAAAAAAATTGTTTGACACAGTGTGAGATCTAAATATTTACGTCTCTGCCTCCTTGTTAGCTCAGACGGTTCTGCAAATACTTTAACCAGTCATTGATGTTATTTATAATTTTTACATATGTGTTTGTAACACATCCAGAAGCAGCTGAGGTTTCTCCGCGACGTGGCTTTCACACAGCGCAGGCTTGATTGAATTCCAGTCTGCACGTAAGTGTTTTTTGATCTAGCAGGCTTGATCCTTGTGCACCAAAGCACCGCCACCACACACACGTGCAGACACGAGCACACGCATCACATTATACGACATCAGCCGGGCTCAAAGTGGATCATTATTTACTAAACAGGTTGCCTAACAAGAAAAGACGGATTCCCCTGCAGGCTTGTATAAAAACCCTGGAAGCATGGCGGTGGAGCAATATCCATCATAATTGATGTGTTGCAAAGCAGATTACACACATTAGCGCACACTGTTCTAGCTATGACAGCTCCAACTGAACATGACAAATTCCATAATATGGAAAAGGAAAAAAAAAGCAGGTATTTTTACTCTCTCTGGGTATTAAAAGGCACAGCAACTAACAAAGAACCATTTGCATTGGCAGGAGTAAATGTGTGTTTGTGCATTCAAATGTTAGCGCGTGAGCATCCATGTCTAACTACGCCTCCTCCGTGCTCTCATCTCTCCTTAATTACATTCTATTTGTTCCACTTGGGGCGGAGGGTCCTGTAAACTGTTTGGCACAGCTTCCCCCTGCTTGGTGACAAGACTTCATTCAACACGGCTAATCCCAGCGTAGCATTAGCTACATGGGATGATGCATTTGGGGCCAGCTGACAGCTGCAGCATTATTTACTGCACGCAGCACAACAGATAAGCCCATTGAAACGGCAGCCAACAGTTCATTGTGGGGAAGTGTTAAACGCGTATGTAGCCGGCTAATCAGTGGGCTGGATGCTGGAGGAATAAATAAGCTCTGGGGAAAGAGGGGCGGCTTGACTCGCTCACTCCCTCCTCTCTTCTTACTTACTCACTTGCTCCCTCCGTCACTCGCCTCTCACACTTCTAATCAACTCAACAGCATTAGGGCAAATCTGCCACTGGAATTACTATTTGTGTACAAGTGCTATTAAATTAGAAAAGGCTGTAAATAACGTGCCACTGATTTGCACTTATCAATATTATTATTATTTGATTCTGTTTGTGGCTGATTCACTTAAAACCTGCATATTTTTTTTAATCATCTTTGCCAGCTAGTTAAAGAAAATGTTCTTGCCATGATAATTTTATTAGCAATAACCATTTTTATTAAGTACAAGGCTAAAAAATCATATCACAAGCATACCTTCTGTTCTGTTGTAGATGCTCCATAATTGGATATGATTAAAACAGAGCCTGGAATGACTTACAGTTGTTTTTATACATTAATAAAAAGGGCTTCATTTAGATGTTTTTCCCTATACATCCTAAACATATCCTTTCATTTTGTTTGATGGTGTAAAAGATATAATTTTATTCCCTTTGATTAAAGCTAACATATTAAATTATTTTACTCAGCACTAATTGTCAAATTCTTTTTATCTGTAAAAGAAGGCCCGAGCTCTGCACTGTGTGTGTGTTTATATGTGACCGAGCTGTTTCGGAGCTGTGTCGTTAGCCAGACACTCACTCCTGACGACCCACTAATTAACACCCCATGTTAATCACTCTCAACCCAGCCAATAACCAGTGACGTGCCATCATGCAGATCACTTTATCATACCACAGCACAGCAGCACTTCC